>PVJS01032382.1:0-22805 GCA_004027185.1 Glis glis | reverse complement strand
CTCTCACGAAGTTGCGGAGGGCATCACTAGGGAGAGAGAGAGAGAGAGAGAGAGAGAGAAAGAGAGAGAGAGAGAGAGAGAGAGCTGAGGCTGGCTGCGAACCCGGATCCTCTGGTCTCCGCCTCCCAAAGTACTGGGATTACAAGCATGTGCCACCACGCCCGGCTACTGGCACATTCTTTACAGCCTACAAACATGATCAAGAATCATTCATTCATCTACTCAACAAATATTTATTATTTACTATGTGCTAGGAACTGATGGAGAAAACCCACATATTTTCCACCTTATGATCCTTGCCCTCTAAGTTCATATTCCCTTTCTTAGCTATTGCCTTTTCTTTCTTCTGAATTTTATAGCCAGACTTCCTTCAGAATCAGTCTACGCTCACCCTGTCTGCTTTCCCAGTCCTTTCTGCCATAATACACTGCTATTGGCTCTGACTGTGGCTACTCTGCCATTCTTTCCAAATCCTCCAGTGATTTCATATTTCCAAAGATGATGAATTCCTTTTCAATATTTATGTGCTCTAGGGTTTGGATCATTTTATTCTGGACATAACTGCTTGTTTTTTTTTTTTCTCGTCCCTATTCAGAGGTGACTATTGAGAGTACAATGATGATTCTTAGTTATCCATCTCTCTCTTGGAACTTTGTGACCCTTGGATACATGTAACTAATTGCCTTCCAATTACATAGCTTCCCTAGGCTCCTAAAGGTACTAAAAGTGTCTAGAATACATGTCCAAATAGAAATCAGCATCTTTTCCAGAAAACCTGTTGTTTTTCCTGTATTTAACAGTTTCTTGAATAGCACCAACATATTGTTGTTATCTAATAAAAAAAGGAATCACTACAGATCTGTTTTAAATAACCTCTATATTGAGTATCTCACAAAGCTCTTCAATTTTAAGATGCTTCATATCTTCCAACCCCATTCTTTCCTCTCTATTCTCATGGCTATTGTCTTATTTTTCATTCTCCTTGTTTACCTGGTTTATTGCAGACTGTAGAGCATTCTAAATGGCTGCAAACCTACCCTTCATGCTGCAGCAGAAGAAACTTCACAAAAGTGCTAATCTGATAGTGTTACACCCCTAAGATTCTTACAGTTCTGAATAGCTAAACTCATTCATTTAGCTTACAAGGTCCTTTATGTACTGGGCCTGTCTCCTCAGCCTTATCATATAATTTTCTGCCAACATGCATCTACTAAGCCTACATATTCACTTATAGTTACTAATTTGTTTCCCAAAGTGTGTTCTGCAGAGAGATAATATTGCAGAAATGGAAGGATTTCTGTGACTAAAGAAGTTTGGGAAATGCTTGGCTAAATGAGTTAACCATTCTTTTAAAACACTTTTTATTTATTATTATTATTATTAGTAGTAGTAGTAGTAGTAGTGGTATTGGGGTTGAACTCAGGGGCATCCTGCCTTTGAGCTATACCCTCAGACCTATTTTATTTTCTAATTTTGAAACAGGGTCTGGCTAAGTTGCTGAAGGTTTCACTAAGTTGCTGAGGCTGGCCACAAACCTGTGATCCGCCTGTCTCAGTCTAAGTACAGGGGATTACAGGCATGCACCACCACATTTGGCTTAAACATTCTTCTTACTGAACTACTATACAGAGCTTGTAATATGCATGTGTGCATCATGCTTCTCGTACATGGGAGTAATGTATGGGGTAGTACTCCAATAGAAGCTCAAAATTAATTTTGGTCTCCACTAAGGAGTTTCTCTGGCATTTCATGTTCCACGGAAATGGAGTTGGGAAATGATTCATTCTGCTCTCTGATGGCTGCCTGCCTTCATCTAACTTTCACCACTCTGAAATGTCCCCAAATACTTTTTATCCATCTAAGTCTTCAAGTCCTTCTTGTGTTTCAGGGCCACTCCTGAGAGCTACTGTCTTCTTTCTCTTAAGCCTTTCTGTTTTCTGAGTTGGCTACCTGGTGATACATACCTCTATCAGCAATTAGTTCTCTAACCTTTAACCATTGATGCTCCTCTAACTCCTACAAGTTCCCTGAAGTCAAAGACTTGTTTTAAATTTCATTTAGTTCTTGCATAGTATCTAGTAGGTGCTTGTCAGATATGTGTTAAATGCAGAAATAAAAGATGATACAAAGTTACATCTAACTTTTCATGAAATGTCACATTGGCATCAACAATACCAATTAGGTCTATTTATATTAGCAGAATTATCAAGCTTCCATTTGCAGATATTGGTAATACCATAGTTCACAGAGTTAGGGGAACTATACCTAAATAGCAATAGCACCATGCTAAGAACTAATGGACTTGGCTTTCTTTTTGTGAGATCTTCTATATATGCCTATAACCACATATACATTCTGAGCATCCATTTCCCTTTCTCTAACATAACAAAATGCCTGCTTATGTGATCAAATAACATAATGTTTGTAGAAGTGTTTTAAAAGGTCACAGAACCATAAAAAGTGTCATGTTATTGTTGATCAATTATTTACTTGAACATATACAAATTTTTGGCATTTTTAAAGAGCAAAAAAAAAAACTGGTAGCTATGCCCTTTCACCCCTACATATTCCACTGTGCACCACTTTAAAGAAACCATCTTGGCAAAATAGGAAGAAGAGAAAAGCACGCAACATTTTTCAAACCTATTACAGGATATAATTTTACAAGTTGTAAGACAGTTTTATGCTTTCAAATTAAGCTCTCAGTTTCAGAAGAAAATGACAGAGAACCATTTGGCTCTTCAATCAGTCTTGTCTAATCCAAACCACCTATAATCTAAGCCAACGAAATGACTGTATCAATTTTTCTCAGAACTTGAGAGTAGCTAAAATTACAGATGGGGTCTTTCTTCTGATTAGGTTCACGGGTGCTTTGGATAGCATGATTAAGGCCCACACTGCATTATTACTATAAAAACTCACCTTGTTTTTGAATTCTTGACAGGGTGAATGATTTCCATTTCCCGTCATTATGGTTTTGATTGCTGACAACGGAAGCCATTCCTGACCCCAGATCATAGCTGACTTTTATGTGCCCATCAGTGAGCTCTACACTCATGAAATCTTTCTATTAATAGAGGAAAAAATACACCAGTGATTAGATACACAGAGAAATATATGGGTATTCATTTTTTTATGGGGTTTATACAGGGTCTTATGGATAAATTGCCAAATGTGTTGCTCTATAAGAGAAATATATTTTGGAAATAGAACTGCTGTCACTAGTTTGTGAGTGTTTGTGGGTGTGATGTGGTGCAAATGGTTGCCACCAAATTACTAGGACATATTCCTTCATTACAGTACTACAAAGTGGGTTCCATTGAAAACATATTAAGCAAACCAAAAGGTATGTTCCCTGAAAGAGTTTACAAGAAATCTTGACCCCAAAAAAATAAGGGAAAAAATATTTAGAATCACCTTTCATCTTAGGTCTCTGGAAAAAAAATAAGGAAATAGTATTGCTGTTGCATAATTCTATACTGGGAATTTTTTACTGCCTGCTTCTCTTTAAGGACTATCTGAGGAGCTATATTGAAAATAAATAAGCCAGGTGTGGTGGCGCATGCTTGTATTCCCAATACTTGGGAGGCTAAGACCAGAGGGTCTGGGTTTGTGGCCAGCCTCAGCTACTTAGTGAGGCCCTCTGCAACTTAGTGAGACCATGTGTCAAAATAAAGAACAAAAAAATAGGGCTGGAGGTGTAGCTCAGAGGTAGAATGCCCCTGGGTTCAATCCCCAGTACCACAAAACACAGCAACAACAAAGCAAAACAACAAAAAAGAAAATAAATAGTAATTAAATTATATCTGTGATTAAAGTTACCAATGAAAATACTTAAGCATTGTCTGCATCACCCGTTCTTGGATACCACAAAGCCATTCTAGACTCCGTTTACTAATAACTGACAACTGTATTGGAATTCTACAAAAAGAATCAAATACTTTGTCACTCAAGGGAGATCTGCCATGCATGTGGTCTTTACCAGGTCTCGTGTGGCAAGATACATCAGGAGAGCACTTGATGAAAATGTCCGGAACTTGAACATGACCGTGGAGATATTGGGGTACCAGCGAATGGGGCGGCTGACCAATGCATAACCTTCTCCATCAAACTGAATAGTCCCCTCACTGTCTTCCACCTGAGGACTGAACAGAGACATTGTACATGAATTAGACCTACTTGGTCATTATTCAATGCATCAGACTTTTGTCTGGGGCTGTGTTGCAAGCTGTTGTAGGGAGGGACCATCCCCAATATATCTTCCATCCTTCTGCTTTTCTCCACCTCCACTGCCATTATCTGAGACCAAAAAAATCTCCTTCTCTAACCCAGACTTCATTAGGTCTTCAAAAACTAGGTCATTGGTATATCAAATGCTTCCTGCTGTGGAGAAACACTTGATGGATGGGTATATTGGTGTTTAAGCATCTTTTACTGATGTTTGTGCAAACTGGTGGAGTTTTGGGATAGGCTGAGAATTCACTATTATACTTCACATATACATGATATAATGGACTACAGACCCTTAATCTTGGAATGCTCACTATTCAATAGGCTTTCCTAGAACAGATTAGACTTAGAAAATGAAGGATGCCTAGGATGCCTGTATTTAATTGTGCAAATTTTTTATCTGTCTCCTTCAATTCTAGTGGAGCTCTATGAGACCATGTAGAAATTATAAGCCAATCCGTATGCCAGGCACACACTCAATACTGAGGGTAGCACTTGGCTCATAGAACCAAATAAATGCTAGTGGGATGGAGATTTTAGTATATCAAAGTGCTTCATAGAGAATGCATGCTTAATCAATATTGGTTGAATTATTATATCTAAGATTAGCCTTGTAAATATATTTATTTTTCAAATATGAGGTCATTATCTATCTATCTATCATCTATCTATCTATCTATCTATCTGTCTATCTATCTACCTATCTATCATCTATCATCTATCTATCTATCTAAAGCTATTGCAGGGTAAGTCTCAGTTGTGTGGATATTTTTTCAAACTTTCAGAATCTGCCTATTAGCATATATTTAATCTCTGAATTTGGAGTGTTGTCTTACCTTGGGAGTAGAGGAGATATTGAGAAATATTATGATACTGTCGTTAAACAATATTAGGAGCCTAGGATATTATTTTCATAAAATCATGGCTAATGAGAAAAAATAATATATAAAAATTAATAGACTTCTATAGGAAGAGCTGGTAGCAACTTTAAACAAGTTGTCTTCTTCTCTGTTCCTGGACCAGAGAGAAATAAGACACTAAAGACAAAATAAAAGGTGCATTTTCAATATTCATGAAAAATGCTAACTGGAATACTAAGGAACTAGACAAGCCTCTTAAGAGTATAACTGATAGGGAATACACTGGCTATTATTTATCCTTCTTTCATGATGATAATGAATATATTAATTTCTGGAGTTTTGCACTAGAGATAAGAGAATGTTGTAGAGAGTCTACCTAAGGAGAAAGTCCTTGAAATTCTCAATTACTAGGATTTTGCATTATATACTTCCATGGTACCAATGATAACTTAGGAAAGGGGTCTTGGGAGTCCCTGTTGACTATTTTCTGGATGCTTTGGCCCAATGCATTGTTACTTATAATTTAAAGAATAAATAAACCAAAAAACATAAAAATCTCACTACACATTGTGAAGATATGCTGTGGAATCAAAAAACACATATCACATTTCATTTTTCTAATATAAAAACATAGGACATTTATACCTGGTATCTGTATCCCCCTACATTAACACCTGGTGTTTTTATATCCATGATTCATCAGTTCCCTCAATGTACAGTAGAAAACATGAGAAATTACATGGCAGATACCCTGGAGTCTGTTATGAAATCTGACGAAGGCCTTGCTACAAGTCACTCAACGCTTCATATCTGAGTTTCTCAGCTGTGAGATGAAAGGTTAAGTCACTCTATGATTTCTAAGGCCCTTTCAACTCCAACGCTGAGAAGATTCTCCTACTCAAGCAAAAGATAAATTGATGGGAAAAAGTTTTGTGCTAGAAGAGACAAAACCTACAAGTGTACTTCACTTAACTCATTAACTGATATTAGGCAAAAAAAAAAAGCAGTCTTCCTTTGTACTGGTGACTTTGGAATAGGGAAAAATGAGTTCTTCCAAGTACATTCTATACTATTTCAATACATCTAACATTGTATAATTTATTCATTTTGAGTACATTTACCAGAAAAAGTAGTTAGTCTGTTTTAATTAATAGAGAATGTCTTAACTTGCCTTTTTTGCTGTTGTTGAACCTGGATGTCTAATCAAGTTAGTAAGGATTAGTTATGCTATTTTGTAACAGCCATATTCTTCCATATGTAACTTGTTAACTACACAAGTATTTAAAATTTAATTTTAAGGTTCATTAAGCATTACATTTTACTTCTAGCAGGTTTTTTTTGTATTTTAATCTTAATGTGATTTTTTTCAGAAGGTTAAGAAAAATGAGATACATGTTTTTGTTTATCCCTGACAGAGTGCCCTTTCTAAAGCCTAACAATAATCATATCTCTTCTATTGACTACTGAATAAATGTAAATATGTAAATTTCCCAAACTGTCATTCTTAGGTATTCTATAAAATTTTCCCTATGTACCTCTTTTTGCTTCATCTTTTGCACCTGTCCCATAAAACAACTCTTGCCTTTTAACTTAAAAGGCAATAATTGGTCTTAAAATTATATTAAGCCAAGAATAGTGGTGTATGCCTGTAATCTCAATGCTTGGGAGGATGAGATAGGAGGATTTCAGGTTCAAGGACAGCCTCAGCAACTTAGCAAGATCCTGTTTCAAAAAAAAAAAAAGTAAGGCCGGGCGTGGTGGTGCATGCTTGTAATCCCAGTACTTGGGAGGTGGAAACCAGAGGATCTGAGTTCGCGGCCAGCCTCAGCTACTTAGTGAGGCCCTCCCAAACTTTGTGAGACCCTGTTTAAAAATAAAGGATAAAAAATAGGGCCAGGGGTGTGGGTTCAATCCCCGGTACTGCAAAAAAAAAAAAAAAAAAGTAAGAAGGGCTGGGGGTGTAGCTCAGAGGTAGAATGCCCATGGGTTCAATCTCCAGTAGCAAAAATAAAACAAAATGAAATAAAATAAAATAAAAAGTTAAAATGTGGTAAATGCTTTCCTAAAAAGGAATTAGAAAAAAACAATACCAGGAGTTCTATAAAAATTATTCTTACAAATACCAGGACTTATGGAAAAATAGTATGGGGGCAGATCATTGAAAACTTAGGCAACTATATAATCAGAACACTCCCCAAAACAATTACAGTCCTAATCAAGATAGTTGCAAACCTCAAACTGATACAGTATAAAATCTAAAAATATAGAATTATTTCAGTAAACAGAACTTCACCTTAAGGGGGAAAGGTAGTTTGATGACAAGAGGTATAAGGAAGGGTTGACACTGCCAAGTGACAGAGATGTGGCCAAAATGCACAGTGACAGAGGAAAGCTGGACAATGAGCACTTCAAGTGTTAGGGTTTGTATCTGGATTGTCCCCCAGCTTCACGTATTGGCGATGCAGCAAAGCTCAGAGGTGAAATAACTGACTCGTGAGGGCTCTGACCTCATCGGTGGGTCGATCCATTGATGGATTAATAATTTGAAAGCATTTATTGGGTGGTAACTCTAGGTAGGTGGGGCGTGACTGGAGGAGGTGGGTCACTGGGGGCATGGCCTGGTGGACTCTGTCTGTCCCTGATTGCCCCTGCACCCACTCTTTCTTCATTTGCTTCCTGGATGCCATGAGCCCAGCAGCTTTCCACTGCCATACTCTGCCATCATAATGTTTCTGCCTGAGACCTGGTAAACCATGAATTAAACCTCTCAAACTGTGACCCACAATAAACCTTTCCTCCTCTAAGTTGTTCTTGTCAGGTATTTTGGTCACAGTAACACAAAGCTGATGAATCCATGAAGCTAGAATGGTTGGCCAAAGCAAGCTGAGGGCCTGTGCTCTGGTGAAACAGCCCCGGGTGTGGGTTGCATTGTGGTTACACTACTCATGAGCTTGATGTCTCCAGCTTGTTGGGTTATTTTGCATTCAGGTACCTTTATCTGGTGGTGTAAAACATTAATATGCTTGAAGAAACTGACTATAAATCATATAACATCTGCATCTTACCCACATTGTTCTCCCACTTGCCAATCCTCTATGAGCAGATTCACACTTGTTCAACTTCTCTAAGCAGATCTTGATGCCCCTAACCTGATGTCAATGTCAAAGCTACCAAGGTATACTTGGTACCTTTCTTTTTTTAACTTGGTACCTTTTAAATGGGGTTTTTAGTATGTTTTGCATTTTTTAACTATTTTAGTATTTTTTTTCTTTTCTCCCTTCCTGGTGATAAATTTCATGACACCTAGTACTGGAATGAATTCATACTAGTATGAGGAAACTGGGAGCATGAAGCTCTGTAACTTAGAACATACCTTATGAATATATAGGAATACTATTATAATTATATTAATTAAAATATGTTATAGGGTGTAAGTGCAAGATCTTGGCAGAATTGACAATTAGTGATGTTAGAGTCTCACATGATACACGCAGCTGAGCATTTAATGCTTTAGAAGTTTCGTTGGCAACAGGCTTTTGAAAATTCTACTTAGAAATTTACCCAAGATATGTTTAAAAAGAATTGGTGTTTCTTTATGAATAGATGAATATTAATGTGGACCTCATTTTTTTTGTATTGAAAGAGTTTTATGGATAACCTTCCACATTAGATTTTATGGAAGATCATTGAATAAAACCATCTAAAATGGGTCAGGCTTTCAAACTATTTTCAGTGCCATGTTGACAAGTTCATGATACCAAAAAAAAAAAAAGAATTGGAAGTTTAAACTTTTAGAGAGGTAATATTTTGGAGCTACTTTCCTCTATGTAACTAGAAGTGCTGAGAAGGAAATGTAAAGTGTGCTCTGTTACACTGAGTGATTTGTGTTTTGGAAATGTGTGCATGCCCTTTAAGTTAAAAGTAAAAAGTATAAAGTCCTAGCACCTTTGAATTGCTATGTATGTCACACGAAGCTTCCAGGTATTTAATTTGTATTTTATAGCTTTAATTTAATATAATGAAATTACTTTAGGCTCAGGTGACTAGGGGTCTCTGAATTTTTAGGCTGATAAAGCCTCTACTTTTAACTAATTATTTTACATTCCATTTTCAAGTTTATATAAAATATTTATTCTCAAAATATGTTTTGTGTTATAGTTAGATATAAAATATCCCCTAAAGAGCTCATTTATTAATGTTTGGAGCTGATGTAATGGAGTCATGAGGGTTGTAATCCCAGCAGTGGATAAATCCAGTATAATGGACTTATCTGGCTGGTGGCCTGGGCCCGTAGGGTGTGGCTGGAGGGGGCGGGTCCCTGGGGGTGCAACCTTGGAGATTATATATGGTTCCTTCTCCCTCTGCTCTCTCTCATCTTCTAGCCTCCATGATATGAGAAGCACAGTCCACATGCTCTCCCTTTCTCTGTTTCCCACCACCATGCCCTGAGATCTGTGGTCCCTGACCTCACATAGACTGAACCTGAAACCGTAGGAAAATAAATCTTTCTTCTAAGTTATGTGGTCAGGCTTTAGATTATGGCTGTAAGAATACTGATCAGAGCACTTTGTATGGTGTAATATTTTCAAATTCCTATTCATTCTTCCCTCTGGCTTATAATTGATGATGTATATTGTGTTATTTTCTCCTGGCTTATCTGGACCCCATGGTTTCCACTGGAGGAAGCACTCTCAGGAACTTATGTGTCAATTTGAAAAATCCTGTAGGAAATAAACCCTGAGCCAGGGTTCTACATTTATGCTTAATTGGTTTGGGGAGTACTCTCCTTATGAAACAATGACTACAAGGTATCCACAGATGAGCAAAACCCCCTGGATACGAAGGGACATTGTAGTAGAAAGAGATAGTCATCTTAGTTGACTTTGGCTGATATATCTTACCCTTGAAAATTTTATAGAAACATATGACCATGTGCAAGTACCCCTGGGGCACCTCCAGGATCTTGGAAAATGCTTGCACAAACAGAGGCAGGGACTTGGAGTTTCATTAGTTTCTTGGTAATTCCACCTCTGAGCATAATCACTACCAAACAGCTCCATATCATCCGTGTGATAAGAGAATTTTACACAATAAAACAAAAATGTTTGTGATCCACAAAACATCTCTCTGAGGGGAGTCCTCATCTCTACTAACCTGACAGTACATCCTTTGCAGTCACCTTCTTTTTCTCGGAAATTCCACAGACCTATAGGTTTGCTGTCAAAGTACGTTTCTCCCATACAGCCAGTGAATGTAATCACACGTACAGCATCAGCCTTCTGCAGAAAGAGGTATTGTATTTGTTAGAATTTAGAATTTCACAAATAATCTTGCAGTATCTGTGGAGGGTACTAACGGTAGAAGCTAGACTTGTTATTTTCCATTCTTTCTGATATTTTTGGTTTTGCATATATTCTTTTAACCATATTATATCTTCACAGCTACTCCAGGATGGAACAACAAAAGGGGAAAACATCAAATATTTCAGCAATGGATCCTGATTACTTTATGTTATACCACTTTATTCCCATAAGTAAATGCTATCATCCTTTGGTATAGATGGAGGATTGGTTCCAAGACCCTTGAAAATACTACAATCCTTGGAGGTTCAAGTTCCTTATATAAAATGAGTAGTATTTGTACATAACCTGTGTATAGGTAGTATTTGCATCTAACCCCTATATTTTAAATGATACCTAGATTAGTTATAAAGCCTAATATAACATAAATGCTATGTAAATAGTTGTATACTGTATAGTTAAGGAAATAATAATAAAAATTTTACATATTCAGTACAGATGCAATTTTATTTTTGAGTATTTTTGACTTTTGATTAGTTGAATCTAAGGATGGGGAACTCATGGACAATGAGGGAAGACTACAAACACTTTTTTAGCTTTTAATCCTAGGCTAGCTTCCACAATTTTATTCTTTTGTCTATAACATGGGATTATTAAACCAGGCATGGTGGTACAGGCCTGTAATCCCAGTACTTGGGAGGCTGAGACAGAAGGATCACAGGTTCACTGCCAGCCTCAGCAATTTAGTGAGGCCCTCTGTGACTTAGTGAGACCTGTTTCAAAATAAAAAATAAAATAGGGCTGAGGGTAAAGCTCAGAGGTAGAATGCTTCTGGGTTTAATCCCCAGTACCACAAAAAAGGGATTATTGTGGGAATTAAATAATTTATTTATGGTACCCAGATCAGTGCCTGGTGTGGAGGAGCGAGTGTTTAATAAGTGATAGTTCACCTACACCTACACCTGTTTAAGCAAATCTGGGCAACGCATACACTAAGATTTTTCTCTTGAGATCATATGAAAGGCATAAACTGATGACACAAAGGAGGCGGAAAAGGGCATATAAATGATCCTATCATAGAGCTCTTCTATACTTTTCATCTCCATTCACAGCCAGGCAGGTCTCCAGTTCAAACAAATGAAAAAAAAGAAAGCAAGTTTGTCAAGAAAGGACCATACAGGTGTTTGCTGGTACAGCCGGCACCAGCCCTGGGGTCTAATTGGGGGATCAATAAAAATCTGTCAAATGCCAACCCTACTATCATTTTCTCAGGCACAGGCCTTAGGCTTGGTTCATACCACAGTCACAAAGGAGGAAAAAGACCCAGTCCACTCTCTAGGACCTTGTTGTAGTTTAAACCACTATTTGTTCTAGCCTTGATATATTACAGAAAAGTTCTAAATTCTGGTCCCATAACTTTGGAAATTCTGTGCCAAAGCTAATCCACATTTACTTGAATTGTCTGGAAAAAAGGGTAGATTGACAGGTTTGGGATTTAGAATGAATGTAACAAGATGGTCAATGACTAGTTAAAAATATCCATAGTTGTAGTTTTAGCTGATTTAAGCCCATTGCATAAATATATTCCTACTGCTGTGGCCATATTTAAAGAATGTTGATCAAAGCCACCGACATTACAAGTTAGAGCCATCCTTGGAATGCTCCATCATCAGTTGGAGCCTCTTAATTTTCCAGAGGTTGATTATCCTGCTTGTGGATTTGACTTGCTGTTTGTGTCTCCTCACATCCAGAAATACTTGAGACATTTATTTTCCTGCTCATTTGAATTTTCATCAGAAACTTCATTTAGTTACTTGTTTGCAGCTTTTGGTTCATATTCTCATGTGGCAGGAGCCTTGAAGCTCTTGGCCAAAATGATTTCTTAAGATTCTCTAGAGCCAGGCATTGTGGCTCACACTTGTAATCCCAGTACTTGGGAGGCTGAGACTGGGGGATCCGGGTTCGTGGCTCAGCTACTTAGTGAGGCCTCCGCAACTTAGTGAGACCATGTTTCAAAATAAAGAATTAACAAATTGGGCTGGGGGTGTAGCTCGGAGGTAGAATGCCCCTGGGTTCAATCCCCAGTACTGCAAAAAAAAAAAAAAAGGAAAAAGATTCTCTAGAGAGTTCATTTTTTTTATGTTTTCTTTTTTCTTGAGACTGATATGAAATTGCTTTGTGTCAGTGACATGGGCATAGTAAGAATTATTTAAGGTGCAATTTAAGGAGTGATTACCTTATCTTAGGCAAGTGTCATGTATTTTGTACGCATGATGTCACCTCTCTTTGTGGCAATGAAACATTGTGACTAGGAGTGGACTCCTGTGCCTGTTAACACGTGTTCAAATCCCAGTTCTGCCACTCAGTACTGTGAGACCATTGTCATGACATTCAACTTCTCTCTTCCTCAGACTCCTTAGCTAAAATATGAGGAGGATATTACTATCTACCCTGCTATAGTTTAATGTCTGTGCCCTCCCACCACACACAAATTCTTATGTTGGAATCATAACCCCTAGGGCAGTAGTATTAGGAGGTAGGGCCTTTTGAGGGGATTAGATCATGAGAGTGGCACCTTCATGAATTGGATTAGCACTTTTATAAAAGAGACCCAAGGGAACTTATTCACCCCTTCTACTATGTGAGGACACAGCAAGAAGGTGCCTTCCATGTGAAATAGACACTCATTAGACACCAAATCTGCTGGCACCTTGATCTCGGATTTCTCAGTCTGTTTGTTGTTTATAAGCTAGTCTTATGGTATTTTTGTTATAGCAGCCCAAATAGACTAAGACATACCTACTAGGGTTGTTTTAAAAATTAAATGAGCTAACTCATGTAACTAACTTAGAATATTACTTAGTGCATAGTAAGGGCTATAAAAATGTCATAAGAACATATTATTGTTTCCTACAACATACAAGTAAAGTAGGTATTTTTATTGCCCTTTCTAGTTGAGAAAACTAAAGCCTAAGGGGTTAAGTGACTTGCCTAAGGTCATATTTTAGTAAGTGGTAGAGGAGGGAATCCAACCTGGATTTGATTTCAAAATTCATATCTTTCATACTACTGTGTTCTACCCCTATATTTATCTTTCTAGGAAGCAGAGAGACTTGGCAATATGACAATATATTATTATGTGCCATATATATTTATATGTAGTTCTATGAAATGAGGATGATTTTAGTGTATAGTCGTAGAATCAATTTCCATAATTTAGAGTCACATCTCGTACACAAAGCAAATAAAATAGCTTCGCTCTATATGAAGGTTGAGTTCTCATAAGTTTGGGGTCACCCTGACTTTTCACATTTTCTAACTAATCTCATCCCAGGGTGATTATGACAAGTCCAGGATTATCCATTATATTTGGTTATGTTCTTGCATCTCACCCACAGGTCGTTTTTCAACACCTAATTCCATTTAATCAACATAAGCTTTTTAAAAATGCAGGCGCTTTGCAATTTGAAATGCACAAGGACCTGTCATGAAGCAATTATGAATATTAAGTGCATTACTCTATGAGAATGAGAAGAGCAACTCGAAAACTTTTAAAACCAGATCATGATTTGAAAGCTTATAGCCCCTGTGATATTTCCCAAGGTATTCATAAATCTTTTAATTAGGTGTGAATATGAACTTTATAGCACTTCATATCTATAAATCATAAATTGGTTCAAAAGTGATGTATATTAAAAAAAACACTTTACTCTTGAGGAAACTAAAACAAGAAAAAAAAAAAACCCTGATACCCCAGATAAGGGCTAAACAACAACTATTTAAGTAAATATACATAGGGTTACTAATACGATGTTTCCAGATTGAATTTTCACAATTCAAAGAAGAAACTTCTTACTCAAAGTCATGTTTTCATAAACACAAGTGGCCAAGTTTTGGCAGAGTTTTATCATGCCTTCTCTCAAAGTAATCATATCAGGATTTGTCTAAAAATATGAAATACACAGGAGGGGGAAGAGCACATTACCTTTAATTTCCCAGTCAAGCCACCAACAAACAACATTGCATTTGCATCCACATCCAGAATGGTGTACCCTGGAGGAGACACTGAATGGTAGGTACTGGGCACAATGCTGGCTTTGGGTCCGTCCAGGGCTCTCACAGAAATAGATCCATTTCTCCCCGTCCTTCAGGGGTACATGCAGAAATGAAGGGGATGAAAATACAGAAAATGAAGTATGTATCACATTTCTGTCAACTTGAGATTTAAAAGACATAAAATATAGAGAGTTGTTTAAGAAATAGCTGGGTGTTTGGCTTCAAGTGTTCTGAATTCATTAAATCTCAAATTAATGCCAGCAGCCTGATCTTTGCTGGATATTTACCATCAGATTCAACCAGGCCACACATCCTGATTCTGCGTGTGTCCACTGATATGAAACGACACAGAGGCAATTAGCTGATAGAATGGCTACAGGTCAAAAGGAAGCTTTTCCCATTGCTCGACATCATAATTTACTGTTCTCTAACACATACAACTTAAATAAGTATATATTACTTCAATTAGCATTTTGTCTAATTTAATTCAGCAAGTGAACCCCAAATGAGCCACCCTTCTGTAGTATAAGCTGCATAATTTCTTCTAAAATTCCTTATAATATCTTGAATCCAAATATGCTGAAGCAGCCTTCCTGGAATTGTATGCCTTTTATTGTTTGGCACAGCAATTTAATGATATATATGGCATAATATCTAGTCTTCAGAGTTGTGTATACAAATTGTATAGAAGTTCACTTTTAAATCCAATTAACAGAATTTTGAAAGCTATTAGCATTTTATTTCATTTTATTTTTCAAGTGATTGATTTCTATGAGTTGTTAAAAATAAAAATCTGGTCTCTCTTCTAAGACAAGCAGTCATAACAAACTTTCAGTGTTATATTTCTCTCCCTGCTGTCTCATTTTTGGTATTTTTTTAATCTTTGAGGGGCAGTGTGAAATGAAATACATGGGAACAAAGGAATGAATTTACCAACTAAGGTTCTTCCTTAGCAGAATGAATCTCTTCTGATAGAACTGTACTTTGTGAGAATAAATGTCCTTAAACCCAGTAAAATATTTAATCGCTCCAACACTATTGCATATGTCAGCGTCCATCCTTCCTTCCTTCCTTCCTTCTTCTCCCCCCCACAGACACACACATAGTTTTGCTGAATATCTTAGGAAGGAAGTAAAACTATTGCTTTTCATTAAATTTTCTTATAAGCTTTTATTGTAGCAAAAATGTATGTACATATGTATGTATGTATGTATGTATATATGTATTTATTGTGGTACTGGAGATTGAACCCAGGGACATTCTACCTCTGAGCTACACCCCCAGCCCTGTTTTTTTTATTCTTTATTTTTTTGAAACAGGGTCTCACTAAGTTGCGGAGGGCCTCACTAAGTAGTTGAGGCTGGCAGGGAACCTGCGATCCTCTTGTCTCAGCCTCCCAAGTACTGGGATTACAAGTATGCACCACCACTCCCAGCTCAAAAATTTTAAAAATATACACACAGAATGAAACTCTATGTACTCTTCATCTACATTCAACAATTACGAGTTCAAGACTTCTTGCCAATCTCTGATGAGCTTCATCTCTAGCCCTAGGCCCTTAACCATACCACTCAACTATTAGCTGCTTTTCGTTTAATAGGAGTTGAGGATTGGAAACAGAATTGAAAATGAGGGGGAAGTACTGAGGGCAGGATTGGCTACATAAGTTATCAACATGCTCCTAGGAGTTGATCGTGGGATTAACGCTTCAGAGACAGAATTACTGATTCAATTCCCTATTCTTTCCATGTAAAGCAGCATGGACCTGACGCATTACACGCGGATGGCAACACTCTGACATGGCATATGCTTATAGACATGGTTGCTATGTAAAGTAGAAGAGGAGCTGTGTACATCAAGGATAAGCAATAACGGCAGTTCTGAGGCTCTAGTCTTTGTTTAATAAGAATAGGCATTAGTATTTTATTTTTCTCAAATAAGATGAGTGAAAATAGCTGATCCTCTAAATTCCTACCAGATAACAGATAAAGGGGTCAGAACTGGACTGGTTACTCTTGAAAGGTTACCTTGAAAGGCAGTGAGTTCCTAATAAGTATGACAAATATATGCATTCCCACACATTTATGCATATACATATACACATACACATCTATTATGCACATATGTGTGTATACATACACATTTATACATATACATACACATATACATGTACATACATTCATAAATAGATACCTTAATGAAATGGAAATAGTTTTTCTCATAAACTGGAAAATGACTTCAAAATTCTATCATTTAATTATCTTAATTTTTATTGAGTAGTTACCTGGATGCTTCAATACGGTACCAGTATGAGTCATCGATAGTCAAATCTGGATACTCTACACGCCCAACTCCAGATCCAACGTCCCAGAGGAAGCTTACTTTGCCTTTCCGCATTTCTATGGCCAGAAAGTCAATCTGGTTTAGAGAATACAAAAACAGTAGGTATTAGATATAAAAGACTCTAGTAGAGTGTTTCAACACTCTAATAAACACTCTAGCAGAGTCTTGTTCAACAGGTGCCATTTACAGATATGTGAAATAATTGGATTCAGAATTCATCATTGTTTTTAGCCAATGACACTGGCAATTTTCAGGGGCAGCTATGATTTCTTTACTCAAACTGATCCAGGGCTCCTCATCTGAATGGCAAATATTAATTTATGCCATAACTGGTCTGTTAAAAAGTCTCAATCATTTTGGAAGATCCCACACATGCAAAGTCAAATGGTTCATACAAAAAGAATCAGAATTCTATGGGTGAGTTTTTGTAGATACAACTTTTGGTATTTAAATTTGAGTTATAAATTCAACATGAGTTAGAAGAGTTTTCATTGGTAAGAAATTAGTGCACAAGTTGTTACTTTCGCTTCATTAACATTCAAGTTCATTGTAATTTCTCAGTTTGTAAAAGAGCAAAACAACTTTATTTCTATTAGTCTTTTTTCTTGCATAGCTAGATCTAAAATCATAATTCAAAATAAATGCTGATGTACTGACAAATGAAAGCAAATGTACCTAACTATTGTAAAACATTTTCTTCTTGTTTATTTGCCTTCTAACTTCATTTGACACTTCAGAACTTTGTGGTAAGATTCTGAGGCTTTCAAATCTGAAAGGCTGTCTTAGACAATTTTCAGGCCAAGTTATTGATTCTATATGTTTTCCCCAGTAGCAGGATTAACCTCTGACTCTACAGGTACACAGTAGCCTAAAGAAAAACTGAATGTTAGACTTACAAATTTGGCACTTCCAAGATAAAAAAGGAGGTTGTCAGCAACAGGTGTCTTGACGTTGATAATAATATTATTGTAGCTTCCTTTCTTGATTTCTGGCTTGTATGTTCGAACACAGTCACCTCCCGAAGACACAGATACTTTGATCTTTAAGAAAAACAAGATACAAAGACCTAAGACTAAATTTCTCAGAAAGTTTGAAGTAGCTTTCAAACAACCACAGAGCCATCATCATTTTTTTCTTTGAAGTTATTTTTCGATCATCAAATAGTATCATTAAATGTCCATATGCAGACAACATTATACTGATTAATGAGACACAGGAGAGCAGTTCTCCACTCACACTGTGACAATGAGCTTTCACAGTCCCATGTCTTGTTAGCATGCTACTACTTTTTGAAGCCTGCAACTAACAAATTCTTACCCTTCATTCCTTCCTCCTTTATGAATATATGAACATTTTCAAAAGCGGGTTTTACAAGGAGCTAACAGGAGTGATCTTCATTAAGGTTGTTTAATGAAATTTTACAATTCAAATTTCAGTGATTTTGGTTATTCTTTTAAATTGGGAGCCATTTTTCTTTTTTTTCAAGAGGAAATTACCAACCCTTCCATGCTCTTACAGTTGAAAGAGGCCAAATAGATTTTGTTCTAGATGTTCTAACAATAAGAAGGATATTAATCATTCTTCTCAGAACATATATTTCAGAATAAATTACACATTTTTTATTAAGTTGGCAGGAAATGAGATGGAAATAATGTCCAATGGCTATCACTACTAATGTATTTAACAGCTCCTTTTCCTTTTGAAAAGTACTTTAAAAATTACTATAAATTGCTAAGAAAGGAATCTGTATGTGAATAGAATAACACTGTTCATACCAATTTTTACTTAAATTCAGGTAGTCTTCCTTCAATCACAAATAATACTACTTGATTATTTGGTTTAATTTCCTTTGGGTTAGGTACAAAGGAGCCCTTTCAGGACAGCAATGTAATTGCTTAGACTCAGAGAGAAGCTGTTACTTTGCTGATTGATGGTGCTCAAAGTAGGAGGCAGAGAGAAGGGAAGATACAGAGTCTTCTGCCACTGGTTCAAATGCCCAGCTTCATGGGCCTCCTGGCCCTCAGAGAATTTCCACTTTCTCTCTCTTTTTTCCTCTCTGGCATTTTATGCTACTCTTGGCTCTATATCTAGAAAGGAAATTCCATCATTTGCAAAGAACTAACTTCCTGACTGAAAACAACACTGCCAAGAAGATGATCTCTCTAAGACACACAGCACCAGAAGAGACCCCTAGTTTGCACACTTGGAAGAAAACCAACTAGCACTTCTGTTACCCCCATGGGAGGCCTGTGCAGAGTCCAAACAAGATAGAGTTACCTATCAAGCCAGTCTTCGTATTATGGTGACACAAGAGGGTGTCTCCAGGAGTTTCATTAGGATTTGAATGTAGGGAGCACTGGGGTTTGTTCCTCTGAAAGGTTGCTGAAAATCACACCAAAGAAATGCTAGATGCAAAATTGGTTGGATTCCAAAGGGAACCCTAAGGAGGGATTTTTGGTGTTCTGACAAACAAGTAAATTCATATACATTTCAGAACTTCTAGGGATGCAACTGATCTCTGCATCTCCTACAGACCCTGCATAAGTCACATACTTGTATGTTGCTTGCCTCACCTGATCTACTAACCAAACTGCATCTTCATGTAAGGAAATCGTATTCTGGAAAGACACAGGGGCTGTTTCCTCCCCTACCAGGACCAGGGTAACTCATGGAACCCTGTGTGTGGTGGTCTGGAACTGGAAAGGTCTGAGAAGTCTACTTTCTCAGACTGCTTTCCTGTCCTTGTCTTTCCCCTCAGGGTGTGGCCCAGCCTACCAACTGGGGTTCGGGACTAGGGGTCGCTTCTGGTGCTGTGTGTCTTGGAGAGATCATCTTCTTGGTAATGTTGTTTTCAGTCAGGAAGTTAGTTCTTTACAAATGATGGAATTTCCTTTCTAGATATAGAGCCAAGAGTAGGTGAGTCAAAATGAATCACAGAAAACCTGAACCAGGAAATATATAATTTTTACTCTGGATGTAAATACTATAAAGCAGATGTACAATGGTTGTTGGCAAAGCATATTATGTGATAAAATAGCAGCTATATAGAGAGATATCCAAGGGCTTAGAGATTGAAAGGATAAAGCCACACAAGAGAAATACCACATAGTAGAGTAAGGGTAAGAAAAATACAGTCTTCAGATATTTTTAATGTTCAGAAAAGGGTAGAAGATATAATGAGATCTTAGGAATTTTCACCATGTGACCCAAACCATCATGAGTGACATAGACATTCAACAAATTTAATACCTGAGGAAGGATGTAAGTACCATCCATATCATAAGAGGACCAAAGAGAACAAGAAATCAAGATCTGACCACCATTCATGAATAAAAGTGAGTAACACACTGAGCTATCCCTGGAAGGAAATCATATCTAAATTCATAGCAGGGCTGGATGCACAGTCAAAAGTAACTGTGTGGAGTTTGTTTTATCTTTGTTTCATAAATGCCTTTTAGGCTTGGGGGTAGGGCCATGTTATGACTAGTTTAATCATACATAATTCATTTTTTAATTTGAAGAACACAATTAAATGGTGTTCCTCAATTATTATTTAGAGAAGAAAAGACTGAGTTTGTGTGGAATGTGTACCTGTCTGGTCACAGGATGAGTTTTAGACCTCGCTTATGTAAACCCAATAAAAATAATAGAAGATCACAGGCTTAGTGCCTTGAAAGGGGTTGCCAGAGTAGAGAAGAAAGAGTGCCGGTGCCGAAACTGAACTGAATTGATGAAGCTTCTGTTGTATCCCATGTGTAGGACAAAGGGTCTGAGACCAGACTCAGTTAAGGCAGGAAGCATTTATTACCACGGGATTACCACTCCCCAGCAGGTCAAAATGGCCGCCTCTTGTACAGCTCACTGTTTCCTTTTATAGAGAGCAAGCAGAGTTCACAGGGTATGCTCTAAATTGACCAATCATAGTAAATTTTCCTTATTTAGAAGCAAGGGGGTAGGTCTAGTGGTGTGGGCTGAGCACATAGGCAGGGTTGGTTTGGGCTGTAAGGGCCAGAACTGGTTTCGTCCTTGGGGAACTGGCTTTGTCCTTGGGGCGGTAAGGGCAGGGAGTTTAATTCTAGGGTAGAAAACGAGGCTAAAAAATTACTTTTAGGGCATGTTATCACACTTCATTTGAGAATTCAAGTCCAAGAGAGTAGCCATTTTAAAACTAAGGGTATTTAATGTCAGTGGGCTTTACAATTAATCTGTTTTATGGCATAGTTTACAATCTAAAAGTATTTCTCTAAATAAAATGACATTGTCATAGCCAATAAGCCAGCAATTAACCTTGTAAAATAACCTGTTGCATGACCACTTCCCATTTATATTGAAAACCTTCTGGATTTTCTGTATTCTATTTTTGAATATACCTCAGTACCTGGAAAATTCAGGCAGTCAAAACTGTTGGCAACCTGTCCATAACTACTAATTTCTTCTTGTAAATATTTTGTGTTTTTATTTCCAACTACAAATATGTCTTTTAGCCAATTAAAAATGATTAATTAAAATGCATATTCCTATATTACTTTAGAAGAAATCTCTTGCAAAAGGAGAGAAATTTTTGAAATACATTCATCCTAAGCCAGGCGTGGTGGCGCACGCTTGTAATTCTAGTACTTGGGAGGCTGAAACTGGAGGATCTAGGTTCACGGCCAGCTTCAGCTACTTAGTTAGGCCTCTGCAACTTAGTGAGACCCTGTTTCAAAATAAAGAATAAAAAAATAGGGCTGGGGGTGCAGCTTGGAGGTAGAATGCCCCTGGGTTCAATCCCCAGTACCGCAAAAAAAAAAAAAGAAATACATTTATCCTCTTAGGATGTTTGGTTCCACCAATTATTGTGTTTCTAATGTGATTCCTTAGTGAGACATCTAAAAAAAACCCCACTAAACATTAGATATTTCTAAGGCATTTCTGATATAACATTATCCACTACTCATCATAAACTCAATTAAACATTATTGAGTATCCCATTATTTTATCTATTGGATTCTCACTGCATTTTTCATCCAGTAATTAGGTCATTCATTAAAAAAGAGTATCAGCCACTCAATTTTAGAATGAACAAACTAAAAGAAAGCTTTTTTATTTTTTAAATAATTTCACATTTTTATTTGTAAATGGTCCTTTTATCTGAACATCCCTTTATTTTTTCAAATTGGTGCACTGTAATCATACATCTTGATGCAGTGCAGGGTGATAGAGGCATAAATGCACACAACATTGGTTGAGCCCTCCCCCAGTTCCCACCTCACTCCCTCTCCCTTCCCACCTTCCTGTGCTCAGAAAGCTTCTTTAAAACAAATGTCTTTAATTTGTTAGTTAAGAAATGTCTTAATTTTAATATCAAATATGTGTTAGGGTCCTATCCAGACACCTGTGCTAACTGACTAATATATTTACAAATCAGGGAATGTAATCTTCAGTTCATACCAAACTCATTTGAAAATTACTTTGACTGCTGGTATGCCTCTAATACCTAACGTGAAATCAGGCATTTTACTGCAACTTCCACTTGCAAAAGTGAATGAACACTTCCTTGAAAGGGACAGACCATGGGTATTTTTTTCTAATATTACTTTATACTTTTCTTTACTTTATACTTGAAGGCAGGCCTACATACTTACATGTCAGAATTTTGTTTTTACTGTGGTGGAGGGGCAAAGCACTCTCAACTAATGAACATATAGGTAGGCTTTTGGGCTTCTTATAATAAAAATGTCCTGATTTCCTTGATGATTAAATCAGAAACTGGCTAAATGTGTGATTCATACAAACATATTTACTATTAGTTCTTCTTCAAAGATGACATTGCAAAAGGCATATAGATAGCTGGGCGTGGTGGCGCACACTTGTAATCCCAGCACTTTGGGAGGCGGAGACCTGAGGATCAGGGTTTGCGGCCAGCCTCAGCGCTCGCTCTCTCTCTCTCTCTCTCTCTCTCTCTTTCTCTCTCTCTCTCCCTGTCTCTCTCTCTCTCTCTCTCTCTCTCTCTCTCTCTCTCTCTCTCTCTCCCCCT
>PVJS01032381.1:0-22806 GCA_004027185.1 Glis glis | reverse complement strand
GAGAGAGAGAGAGAGAGAGAGAGAGAGAGAGAGGAAGAGAGAGAGAGAGAGAGAGAGAGAGAACACGAATGAACAGGGTTATAGTCATCCTTGCAAGAGGTTAAGAGGTTGGCTGGGCCCTGCATATCTGGGCTCTTCTCTTTCAGCCATCTTCCAGTGCAGCCTAGAGCCCTGTAGATTGAAGAGGGTGCTGGGGCAGAGTGACTGGAGACTCTTAGGGACAGAGCCAGCCAAAGCACTGACCTTTGCATTCTCCTCCCTGACAGGAGCTGGGCACAGGAGAAGAAGCAGCCTCATTTGTCTCTGATGTCATCGTAGGTGGCCACCTTTGGCTTTTGGGGTATTTATTTTCTTTCTTGTTGATTCATTTGGGGGTGGGGGGAGCTGGTCCTGCATCACCTGTGTTTCTTCCCGTTCTTTCTCCCTCCCTCTCCCCACTCCTGACCTCTTCTAGCTTCCAGCCCCTGACTTTGGTCCACCCCCTGTAGTCACCCATCATGGAAATGCAACAAGGGAGCTTAGGAACTGACGCCCTCCCCCATGCAGTCCCATGACAGAGAGGGAAGGCATCTGGGATGCAGGGAACTCTTTCCCTTACTCCCCTACACTCCAGAGGGCAGAGATGAAGGCCAATAGGCCTTGGTGGAGGTGGTTGGATAGGGAGGAGAACAGAGCTGTCTGTCTGTAGGTGACAGAGGTGAGAAGAGATGGGCACGCAGGTTGGGGTGAATGGGGCCCTGGGGGGCCTACACAGCGGTGTGCAGTACCTGTACCTGCACACTTAGGGAGGTGGCCCTGCTGGGAGGATCCCCACACTTGCCCTGGCTTCTGTGTGTTTCATGACACACGTTTGAGTGAGTGTGCATGCACACATGCACAGCGCCCTTGCAAGCTGGGCTCGCTTGTGCCACTGGAAGAGACCATTTGCTGATGGCTGAGGGTCTTGTAGAAAGGGCCCACCTGGAGGAACCAGCCAAGCCTCCGCCATCTCTGCGACCTTGTTCTTGTCTCCCAGACTCCATAGCAGTGTGTGGGCTCAGGAACAGGACAGGGAGTGGGCCAGGGAGCCAGTGCTTACACTGGCTGGTTCCTCCATGAGAGCAGGAAACATTCTTGTGGGGCGGAAGGGTGGTATTCCCAGGCACAAAGCCTCCATATTATGTCCCTGAGCTCTCTAACTTCATCTGTCCATCTGGATAGACATATAAATATATATTTTTTTTCTTTCACATAGCCTCAGTATTTGGGGGTGGGTACTGGAGATTGAACTCAGGGGCATTCTACCTCCCAGCTATACCCCCAGCCCTTTTCTATTTTTATTTTGAGACAGAGTCTGGCTAAATTGCTGAGATTGGCCTCAAACTGCAATCTTCCTATCTCAGTCACCCACGTACTGGGATTACAGGCTTGCACCACCACGCTCGGCCAGCCTCAGTGTTTTTTATGGCCAATTCTCACTTTTATCTGCCATGATCCCATAGACAATGTAAACATTCTGTAGCAGAAGAATAATGTATGACCGTGTTCATAATAAGGACACACTTAGAAAGCAGAAATAAATATCTGGACCCACTCTCTCTCAAATGTAGCTTTCATCTGTTTCTTCAAAGCAAATTCACCTGGTAATTGAAATGAAGAAAAAAAAATCTGCTTTTTATTTCATTACCTGAATATTTCAAGAGAGTGGTTTACTGGCCAAAATGTATTTTGGAACCTAAACTATAAAAATTTGTCCAAAAGCTGCATCCAGAAAGCACAATTCAAGCTTTATTTATTTATTTATTTATTTATTTATTTATTTATTGGAACTGGGGCTTGAACCCAGGGGCCTTCTCCCTCTGAGCTACACCCCCAGCTCAATTTTATTTCTTATTTTGAAACAGGGTCTTAATAGGTTACTGAGGGTCTCATTAAGTGGCTGAGGTTGGTCTTGAACCTGTGATCCTCCTGCCTCAGCTTCCCAAGTACTGGGATTGCAGGCATGCACCACCACAGCCAGCTCTTTTTGGCTCTTTTATTTTGTACATGGGACAATAGGTGGACAGCTGTAGGAAAGGAGGTGGGGATGGGCACTGGCAAAGAATGCAGGCTTCTGGGCTAATTGAAATACTTGCAGACTGGCCTCAGCACAGGAATTGGGGTGCTCTATCCAGAGACCCCCAGAATTCCCCCATAAGTATTCAGGGTGGGTTTCACAGAACACTCCAGCAGACTGTGCTGTGCACTGGAAGCAGAGGTCTGCCCCCGAGCTGAGGCCCACCCCAAAGGTTACCTAAGGCACTTAGCTTAGCTGTTAGGTTAGCTTCATACAGGACTGTCCTATCCAATCAGTAGAAGGCTTTCATCTGGTCAAAGGAATTGTGGAATAGTCACACAGAACACTGTGCCATGGACACAATGACTCTCTCTTCCCCCTACACCGATACACAGATCCCACAACTGATAGATATCCTCTTTCCCCACCATAAGGCACAGGATCACATGTGGCAAAGGCAGACTCATACCACGTTCACAGTTACAGACGTACCTTTATTAATTTAGCAATTACTGGGCCCCCACTAGGTTTGGGGCATCCTCTACCTAAAGTGTGGCAACGTTGTCTCCTCCTGGACAAAGAATGTGTCAGCAATTGTCCCTGCTCCTAAGAGGCTGTCTCCCTTGCCACCCTTAAAGAATTTTCTTTGATACTGGAATAACATAGCTTGGTATGCAAACCAATTCCATTTACACAATAGTGGGGAGTTCTGCCTCTTTCATGGCTTATAGTATAGCCTGGTCCCCCTCCCCCCAATAAAGACAGATGCCTCACTGGCCCACATAGCACCCCTGAGCTGGAGAGGTCAGGTTGTCCAGCACTCCCAGATAAAATCAAAGATTTACTTCATCAGAATCTGGACAGAGGTGGGGATTCCTGTGGCCAGTGCCAGGGCCAAAGACTAAATTTTCCTTTTGGGAGGTCTCTCCTCCTCAATTTGGACACTGTTTAGCCTGAACTATCCCCTCTGTTTAGACTGAACTCAAAGCCACAGTAAAAGGCAGGAGGACATTGTTCTTTATCTAGGTATTTGGGGGAAAATTTGATACCAGTGTTTTTAGGAGTCAGCTAAATGTACCCATTCTCTCTCTGGTCTTGGTTTTTGAGTCTGAATTTGGCCAATAGGGGTGGGGATGGGGGCGTCTCCACTGGGCAAAGAAACCTTTGTGTCCAGTTGATCACAGCTGCGCCTGGCCACATGGTCTGTAGGATCTAGGCAGGATAAGGGGTTGTGGAGAGTAGCTTGAGCCCCACAGAGGGCAGGTAACAGGGATAAAAACCATCATCGGTGAGTGAGAAAAAGAGAGAGTGTTAGCCAGCAGGACACTGGCTCTCCCTCTACAAGCTGTTGCAACCTTTCCTGGGTGCTAGAGAGGGGAGAAGGGTTTAACAGTGCTTTGAAGGGCAGGGAGCTGGGGAGATACTCATTGGGGGAAATTGGCGGAGCAGCGTGTGGAAAAGTGCAGGCCGTTTAGAATAGCCGGAAAGTCCTCCTAGGATGCCCCTATGAAGGGGTAGGAGCAGTGCCTAGAAACCTCTGAGGGACGCTAGGGCCTGGAGAGGACAGGTCCAGGGCCGTTGTGGGGAGAGGTCTGTAGGGGCGCATTCGGGACATTAACCGCTCCCTGGTGGGTAGGTCTATGGGTGAGAATATCTGGGGAGAGTTCCCCCCCCCTTTTTTTTTTAAATTGTGCGTACTCCACATGCTCCGTGGGAGCTCTCAGAGCACTGGGAGAGGACCGGAGGGTACAATGTGGAGAGTAGACACTTGGTCTCTTTCCTTCTTCCCTCCTCACCATTGGCTGCTGTGCTTCCAGTCCTGGGAGGCTCAAATATATATATATATATATATATATTTTTTTTCTTTGTGGTCCTAGAGATTGAGCCCAGGGGCATTCTGCCTCCGAGGTACACCCCCTATTTTATTTATTCATTTTTCATTTTGAAACAGGGTCTGGCTAGGTTGATGAGAGTCTCACTACTTGCTGAGGCTGGCTTCAAACCTGTGATCCTCCCATCTCAGCCTCCCAAGTACTGGGATTACAGGCTTGCACCACCATGTCAGGCCCAGGGAGGCTGAAGTATTGTTGTGGTAGAAGCTGCTAAAAAGCCTCTCCCTTGGGTAGGTCCTTGAGATCTTGAGGAGTGTGACAGGGAAATGCTCTACCAACCAGGCCCTGAGACCTGGGGAAAGCAGGTCATTTGCTTCAGCTTCATGCTGCCACTCTGGACCCCTGGGCTTTCTCCCGGTTCTAACTGCCACCCCCACCCCACAGCCATGCTGCCGACATCATTCAGCTCCAGGTTTTGAGGGGCGCACCAAATTCAACGCATTGCCCATCAGCTTGCATCTAACCAAGGAAACAGCATTTGAGGCTTGCCTTTGTCCTGGTCTGGGCAGGTCCGACAGCGAATGGTGGTCCCTTGGGGTGCACCGCTGGATGACCCAGAGTTCAAGCCTCCCTAGGGATAGGAGCTGGCTGGCGTTAACCTGATCGGCAAGGCTGCAGGTGTCTGAGCCAGTTTCCTCCTAGCAGAGGACCTAGGAGAGCCCAGCACGGGCAGCCCAGATCCGGATGCTGCCGGCCACCGGTTTGTACCACCCAAGGTTGGGTCGGCACATTATTTTGGTTCTGATTCTCTAACAGAGTGGGCCAACTGGGAATGTCCTGCTGGGTCAGATGGGGAGTCAGGTTGGAAAATCAGACACGGAGCTTTGTGGAGGGGTGTTCTTCCTCCTGAAGCCCCAGAGCTGGGATGCGGTGGCAGGTTCCAGGTTGGAGGTGTACAGGTGGCAGAAGGGAGAGAAGCCTAGCCAGGGCCTCTGCGACTGGGCCAGATTCTGTGGGTCTTGCCCAGGTCGATGCCATCTGCGATTGATCTTTGCCCCCAGCCTCCCCTACCTGGAACTTGGGTACTGTGAACAGGTTCAAATTCCCCCTTTCTGCAAAATGGAAAAGGAGACCCCACGTCTCTCAGACCTCTGCATCTTTCTGTAGGAGCCCAAACTTCCAGAATCTTTCCTTAGGCTGTTTTGAGTTGAAAATCAACAGCAGAGGTTCCTGTCCATCCTAAAGATTAGGATCACGGTTTGGGAAAGATTAGCATCTGAGAAGCACAAAGAATATTCTGACGGGAGGAAGCGGGGACGGGTAGAGTCTCCAGCCATCCGGTTCTTTTCTAGGGGACGTCACCCGATCTCTTTTCTATCTTTGCGCGTGGGTCCTGGTGCCATCGGTAGGGGCCAGAATGGGAAAATGTAGAACGTACAAAAAGCAAGAGGCCGGAGATCAAAACCACCAATGGCAATGGATCAGACATGGCAGGCGGGTCTCGGGGTAGGTGAGGCGGTACGAGGCTGAGAATCAGCACACAGATGTAGTGTCCCCCCTTCCCCACCTCCCCAAGAAACCATTCTCTGGGGGAGGGGCGCCCCCATTGCGCGTGGCGGCCGGGCCTGGGCCGGGGGAGGGCGGGGCTGGCGGGGAACGAGGTGGTGACGTCAAACTAGCAAGAGCCAATCAGAGGCTGGCCTGGGGAGGGAGTGTGAAAGGATGAATGAAAAGTCCGGAGCCGGAGCGCGCCGGGGCCAGAGCCGAGGCAGAGGCTGAGGAGGGAGCCGCGGAGGTGAGACCCGCCCCGCCCTGCGCGCCGCGGCTCCGCCGAGGCTCCGAGGCCAGCAGGGTCCTCCGCTCCGGCACCGCAGAGCCCCGGCACCCGGGACCCAGCCCCGCGGCGCTCCTCGGAACCGGCGGGAGGATCGCGCAGGAGCGCAGCGATGGGCACCCTGCGCTGGATGTAAGTGGCCTCCTGGCCGGTGTGGGGCACGAGGTGGGCGAGCGCCTCGGAATACCGCGTGCCCCCCACCCTCGACCCGGCTCCCTGGATCTCCTAATTACCGATCCCGGCTCCCGGTCGCACCCCCTGCCAGCCCCTAGGGCCGCTCTAGCTTCAGACCCCCGGCCATTTTCACAGCCTGGGGTGGGTGGTTTCTGATCCACTTGGCACCAAGCGGATTCTCTGGGCGTCTGCGGGGCCTGGGGCTCGGCTCACCTGCTCGGCCGCACCCCCATTTTCAGGGGTGCTCTCCCGCGTCTCCTCCGGGCTGCGATCTTGGCCCTTTCCTTCTCCCCTTGCCCGGCCCGCGCTGTAGTCTCTGGATCGCCTTCCGCCCCACCCCCGCAGCCTGCGCTCGGTGGGGGTGGCGGGATTTCCCTGCGCCCCCGGGTTTCAGCCCGGGGCTTCGCCGCCCGCTCCCGCTCTCCGTCGGCAGTCAGCTCGGCTCCAGCCCGGTTCCCTGCACGGCCCGCTCCTCTTCCACTGCCCTTGCCACTTGGAGACCCGGCTGGGCTGGCCCCGCGGCCCCCGCTCCCACCCCACGCGGAGGCCTGGGCTCTGGCTCTCGGATGCGCCCTCGATCCTCCCGAGGAGGGCCATGGAGACCCGGCGAGGCTGGGGAGGCCTCTGCCTCGGTCCCTGCGGTCTTCCCGGGTGGCGCGAAAAGCTCGCAAGTCCCTTCTCCCGGGGACCAGTGGAACTCCCACTCTGGATCGAAAGGGGAGCGGAAAATGGGGCGTCAGAAACTTTGGGGGTCTGGGCCCGGGTCGATCCCCAGACCTCGACTCCTTAGGCTGTCGCATCCTTTCCACACCCTTTTCGGTCCCTGTCTAGCCTGTATCGCTGTGTCTGGATCTTTCCGGGTCTCGGGCTCCATCTCTCTTTCTGCCCCCACCTCCACGCGGGTATCCTCCCCCAACCCTCACCGGCGGGCGACGGGAAGCGGCGGAGGTACCGGCGGCAGCGTTGGCGGCAGCCGGGAGGCTGCGTGGAAGAGGCAGCGGCGGCAGCCAGGAGGCGGGGTTGGTTGTTATCTTTGGTTATCTAGCTGTATGAGTGGTGTGGAGTCTTCATAAAGCTAGATAACCGAAAGTAAAAATAACCCCATACACTGCGCAGAGGGGCCCCGGGACAGCTGGCCTCAGGGGCGGGTGGGGGAGACTTGAGTGAGGGTCCGGAACCTCGAGGACTGGCCAGCCGTGGGAGGCTGCAAGAGGACCCGTCAGCTCGACGGTCTCCAAGACCACACTGGTCACGGCGATTTCCGACCCCCGACCCCGGTCTCCGCAGGTAGGAGTCCCCGTCCCCGTCTGCTTTTAGCCAGGGGCAAGATTCGCTCGCCTCCCAAGCCCGCTGAGTTGGAAGGGGGTGAAGAAGCCGTCGCGTGGTCCCCTCTGGTCTTCCCTGTTCGGCATGGGATAGTCGTTTTAAGTCAAGAAGCTGCGAGCTAGAGATCTGTTGGGATCTAGTTGCGGACTGGTGAGCAGTTCCTTTAGGCTACGTGCATCTGGAATGGGGGGCTTCTTAGCATGTCGTCCGAGACCCCTGGTTGGAAGCTGAGACCGTCAAAGGGGAAGTAGGTGGGAATACCACATGGGGTTGCTTTATAAAACAAGACCCAGGACAGAGTGACTGCACCATCTCTTGCCCAGCCTGAGTTCTAGGGCAATGGAGTACAAACTCTCTGCTCCGTTTCCGTATTTTTTCCTTCCTGGCACTCAGGATCTGAGTGATGTCCCCAAAAGATTCTCATGTTGCTTTGTCATTAATCGCCAGAGGGACTGAGTTGGGGTCTTTCTGGGCATGACTTCTGCCCACCGTGCCTCACTCTTGGAAATCACATGCAAGAAGAACAAAATGGTCTCAGGGAGCTCAGACACAAAGGCATTTGTAGCTTAATATCTATGCTGTCCAGAGAAAGCAAAGAATTAGAGAGATTAATCAGGGCCTTTCCTAAAAGAATCCATTTATCTGGCCTGACCTAAATATTTTAAGCGAAAGAGTGTTTAGGTGCAGCGGAGAGGAGGATGGACTAGAGTCACTTTGTGGAAGAAAAATAAATGTAGCCAAAACAAGAAGGCACCCCCCCACTCCGTGCATTGATTACTGCTCCCTCTGCCAACCCCCCAGGCCGGGCGTTGTAGGACACAGAACAGCAACCGTAAGAGTGCATGGCTTCTCTGCCTTTTGGCTAAGATCAAGCATCGTATCCGTTCTTATCAGTTTAACAATAAGGGCTCAGGAGATCTGGACAAAATGACTTTGTACTGACTCCAGTTTCCTGTGTGAATTTACGATTTCCTCCCAGGACCTGATTTTACAGCTCAAAAATAATGATTCAATTATATATTATGTGGAAGAAATATTGGAGAATCCAAACTCAAAAAATTGGGCTTCAGGGAGGCAGGAGTACCTATGTTCCCTTCCCTTAGAGATTTGGAGGATGGAGGGATTATAGACCGCTTGCTTTTTCAATGGCTTGGAATTTGGGTTTTCTGGAAGGGGGGTAGAGATTGGATTAAGGGGGAAAAGCAGATTTTAGGTAAGGGCTAGTAATCCCTAACACTAGCTCTGCCCACATGCCTTCCTTTCATCTTCCAACACTGGCGGAAGAGCTGTTGTTGTTGTTATTATTATTATACTGAGGATTAAACCCAGGGGCTTTCTTCCTCCAACCAACACCCCCAGCCTTTTTTGTTTTTATTTTTGGTACTGGGGTTTGAACCCAGGGGCATTTTACTTCCAAACTATAACCCCAGCCCTTTTTTATTTTTTATTTCTAAACAGGGTCTCCCTAGGTTGCTGAGAGTCTTGCCAAGTTGCTAAGCCTGGTCTCGAACCAGCAATCCTGTCCCAGCCTACCAAGTTTACAGGTGTGCGCCACCACACTCAGCTTATTTTTTATTTTGAAACAGGGTCTCCTTAAGTTGCCGAGGGCCTCACTGAGTTGCTGAGGCTGGCCTTGAGTCTATGGGTCCTCCTGTATTGGGATTACAGGCGTGCACCACCACGCCCAGCTATTAACCCCATTTTATAGATGAGGAGCCACAGACCCAAATGAGCTGCTAATGTCCCTGGATGGCTTGAAACCCAAAGCTCTTGCCACTGAACGTGCCTGTGGGAAGAGCCAAGGGTGTGAGGAGCTAGATGGGGCTGAGCTGAGAAGGGAGGGAGGGGGCACAGAGAGAGGGAAGGTGCGCAGAGAGAGGAGAGGCCTGATTGTGAGCCCGGGCAGGGAGACAGGATAGGAGGAGAAGACACACCAAGACAGATAGGCTTCCCTTTTTGGGGGGTTGGTTTGGTGGTGCTGGGATTGGAACCCAGGGCCTTGAGCATGCTAGGCAAGCACTCTACCACTGAACTACTCTCCTAGCCCCCACTTATAACCTTTCACATAGCTTATTGAAATGTGTATTGGGGATCCACTGAGGCTCATCCACCTGAGACTTAGCACTTACATTATGAACCACAATGGGGTTGGGTTTCTATCATTAATGTTGTCTCCTAGGAGTACATTTGACTGTAGGCTCTCCAAAGGAAACTAGAGGGCCTGAGGGAACCATGGGTTTGGGGGGCTAAGGGGTTGTACTCTACAAAATGAGCAACTGAGTGGAAAGGAGGAAGAGAGGCCAGGAGGGACTTGGGGGTGAGGCTTTGTGTGCGTGGGGCTGTCTGGTGCGTGAGGGGCGACTGTGAGCCTGTGTCTCTGCTCCCGAGGGTGGGAGGTGGGGGTGTGTGAGCTGCTGTGAGTTTGGGTGTGCAGCTCCCTGGTGACTAGGAAGTTTGGTTGGGAGATGAGGGGTGCCTGGCTATGTATAGGTGAATCCACTATAGGAACAGACTCTGTGGGGCTTAGGAGTCTTACTAAATGCAGAATCCTGTCCTCCCTCTTTTCCCCCAGTGCTGGGGGTTGAACTTGAGCCTAGCTTGCACTTGCATGCTAACCCACTCTGCACCTTCCTCCCCCAGTTAAGGCCACTAGGGGATCTGGTGGGACTGGGAGGTTGGGTTGTTAGGGGCTCAGGGGAACCTCACCAGCCAGCAGTTAGGCAATTTCTCCCCTTGTATTGTCACACCACTACCAGGTCCTAGAATTTTCAGTTCTATTCTTTAGATCTTGCTACCCCTACCCAGCTTGCTGGAAACCACATTCTAAGCTGGTTTCCCCAGCCCCTCACCCTAATGCTCTCCTACTGTGCTCTCAGCCCAAGTAGCCAAGACAACTTTCTCCTAAGTGTTTGACTTACTTTTTACATTATCAACCAACCACACCCTCACCCTGGGACAGACATTTTTTCCCCAGTTCCAGGCATGGAAAGGGTCTTATCGACAGGTCCTTAATGGTCATAAGAATCCCTACAATCAGCAAGCCTAGGGAGCAGAAGAAACAGAAAGAGCAGGTGTAGCTGAGCCAAGGGTCATAGTTATTTGTTTTTAAGTTTTTGTGGTACTGGAGATTGAACCCAGGGGCATTTTTACCTCAGAGCTACATCCCCAGCCCTTTTAATATTTTTTGTTTTGTTTTGTTTTGAAACAGGGTCTCCGTAGGTTGCTGAGGGTCTCGCTAATTGCTGAGGCTGCCCTTGAACCTGCAATCCTTCTGTCTCAGCCTCCCAAGTACTGGGATCACAAGCATGTACCACCAAGCCTGGCTTAAGGGCCATATTTAGGTCCCATTGTTTGCCATCTATGTACATCTCTGTGTCTTGATTCAGATATTTGTATAATGAGGATAAGAATGACGCTCTTAAGGTCCCCCCCCAGTGCTGGAGATTAAACCCAGGGTTTTGTGCAAGCCAAGTACTGAGCTAAACCCCCGAGTGATCCCTTAAGGTTGTTACATGCAGCAACTGAAGAATTCTATATAACTCACCCTGTAATATGTGCTGATGTTCAGGGGTAAAGGGTAATCCTTAGATTGCAGAAGGGTCAAAGGTTACTTTCTGGACATTTCGAGGTGAGGAACTTTCTCCTTCTGCAGCTTTGGAAGTCCAGGAGGGACTCCGGGGACCTGGGTGGGACGTGTTGGAAACCTAGGGACCTGAGTCATCGTCCTTGTGAAGTCTTTTGGGGGAAGAGGCTGCGTCCAGATGGCAGAAGGGCCACCATGCCCTTTCTTCCTGAGGTATTTTACACTTATTCATAAGAGCAGTATGATCAGCGAATCAACTTATGTGGGTTGATTCATAGGTAATATGATTGTAAATGATGATTCAAGTTTATGCTGTTGAATATCTATATTCTAGCATTAACTAAGGTCACAGTTTTTCACAGTTTATTAAAATAAAAGACCAGAGTCGGGCATGGTGGCGCACGCTTGTAATCCCAGTACTTGGGAGGCAGAGACTGGAGGATCCGGGTTCGTGGCCAGCCTCAGCTACTTAGTGAGGCCCTCTACAACTTAGTGAGACCCTGTTTCAAAATAAAGAATAAAAAACAGGCCAGGCTTGGTGGCGCACGCTTGTAATCCCAGTACTTGGGAGGCGGAGACCGGAGGATCCAGGTTCGCGGCCAGCCTCAGCTACTTAGTGAGGCCCTCCGCAACTTCGTGAGACCCGGTTTCAAAATAAAGGATAAAAAATAGGGCCGAGGGTGTAGCTCAGAGGTAGAAAGCCCCTGGGTTCAATTCCCGGTACCGCAAAAAAAAAAAAAAGCCAGGGATGGGGGGTGTATCCCAGAGGTAGAATGCCCCAGGGTTCAATCCCCAGTACTGCAAAAAAAAAATTTTTTTTTAAATAAAAGACCAGTTAGGTAGTGGGTACAATTAAAAACCACATGGACACCTGCTTTTTGGCATGCAGACTGCTTTTCACTCCAAGTGACTTTAAGAAATGCTGTCCTCTCTCCCCTGGCCTCCCAGACCAACCCCACACCCCCATCGCCAACACCGTTCCCAAGCTCGGGAGCCTGCCAGAGAAGCCCAAGCCCCTCTGCGTCCTAATCTCCCAGTCCTTCTTGAAGTCCGCACTTCAAGGTCCGGGAGTTGGAATGCTGGTATTTACTTCTTCACCTCCTTCCACCCCAACATTCTGGGGACAGATGGACCTTCCCTTGCTCTTAGGACCTCAGAGACTGGGCCTTGTCCAGAGGCAGGATGTGTCAACCTCCCCAGGAGATAAGTGAGTTTAGGTTAATGTTTTGGTTTTTTTAGCAGTACTGGGGATTGAACCCAGGGGCATTCTACCTCCGAGCACCACCCCCAGTCCTATTTTTTATTCTTTATTTTGAAACAGGTTCTCACTAAGTTGCAGAGGGTCTCACTAAGTAGCTGAGGCTGACCATGAACCTGGATCCTCCTGTCTCCGCCTCCCAAGTACTGGCATTACAGGCATGCGCCACCATGACCGGCTAGGTTAATAGTTTAAAATCACGGAAAGAAGAAGGAGTCAAAACTATAAAAACATTCTTGGGTGCTCGGCATGGTAGTGCACACCTGTTATCTTGGTACTTGGGAAGCTGAGACAGGAGGATCACAGGTCTAGACCAGCCTCAGCAATCTAGAGACTCCCAACAACCTAATGAGACCCTGATTCAAACAAAGAATAAAATAGGGCTGGAGGTGTAACTCAGAGGTAGAATGTGCCTGGGTTCAATCTCCAGTACAAAAACAAAAACAAAAACAAAACATTCTTGGGTTTTTTTTTTTTTTTTGAGGAACTGGGGATTGAACCTAGGGGCATTCTACCTCCGAGCTACACCCCCAGCCCTATTATTTATTATTTATTTATTTATTTATTTTGCAGTACTGGGGATGGAACCCAGGGACATTCTACCTCCAAGCTACACCCCCAGCCCTATTTTTTTATTCTTTATTTTGAACCCGGATCCTCCGGTCTCAGCTTCCCAAGTACTGGGATTACAAGCGTGTGCCACCACACCTGGCATTTAATTAATTAACTAATTTACTTATTTATTCATTTATTTATTTATTTTTGATACTGGGGATTGAACCCAGGGCCATTCTATCTCTGAGTTATACCCCCAGCTCTTTTTATTTTGGAACAGAGTCTCACTAAGTTGCTGAGGATCTCACTAAATTGCTGAGGCTGACCTCCAACCTTTGGTCCTCCTGTCTCAGCCTCCTGAATATTGGTATTACAGGCATGGGCCACCACGCCCGGCTCATTCTTGGGCCTTTGAGGAGAATGAGGAGCAGGGTGTTGGAGTGAAGGGTGGCTGTGTGCATGTTTAGCTAAGAGAGGTGACAGGAAAGGGGAAGGCCCTCCTTGCCACCCAGGCTCTGCCAAGGCTAGAGTGACACCCCCTCCTCCAGCCCTAATCCCCCATTAAGGCAGCTCTGAGTTTGTTATGACAGCAGCTGAAGACGGCTGAATTGCTGTTTGCCGTGTCTGCTAATTGGACTGAAGGGTTGGAGTCTGGACACTGAAAGGGACCATTGTCGCTGTTTACCTTCCACGGCCGCCTCCCTGGCGACCCTGTGGGTGAAGGGGAGCTGTGTACCCTCAGGTCCTTGCACCCATTCCCATCTGTGCGAGGGACTGCGGTGAGAAAACAGTTCCAGCTTCCACAGCACAGAAGAGACAAGCCCAGCAGCGGAGTGGGGCCGCGGGCCAGGCCGGGCATCCGTCATCCGTCGGGAAGCCCCTGGAGCAGGCGCCGTGAGCATCCCCATTCACTCCCTCCACTCCCTCCTGCTGTAGGGGTGTCTCTCCCTCCAGCTGACCAGGCTTAACCCCTGCTCCTGTTCTTATCTGCCTCCTTCTAGGCCGGTGATTCTCAATTTGGTCATGCACTAAAATCACCTAGGGAGTCTATATATTTTTATATCATCTATGCCTATCTCAATCTCTATAGCTATCTGTTTGGGACTAGCTCCAGACATCCAGAGCAATGAAATCTGAGTAGCTGGGAATGAGGTCTAGGCATCGGTATCATTTAACGTGCAGCTTGGGTTAAGAAGCACTGATGCAGCCAGGCGTGGTGGCATGCCTGTAGTCCCAGTCCTTGGGAGGCTGGGACAGTATTTGGGAGGATCACAGGTTTGAGGACAGCCTCAGCAAGTAGTGAGACTCGCATCAACCTAGCGAGACCCTGTTTCAAAACAAAGATAAAATAAGGCTGGGGATGTAGCTCAGAAGTAGAATGCCCCTGGGTTCAATCCTCAGTAACACACACACACACACACACACACACGCACACACACGAACACACACACACACACACAACATGGATACAGCTGGGCGCAGTGGTGCACAGCTATAATCCCAGTACTTGGGAGGCTGAGACAGGAGGATCAAAGGTTTGAAACCAGACTCAGCAATTTAGGGAGCCTCTCCACAACCTAGAGATGCTGTTTCCAAATAAAAAACAAAAGTGCTGGGGGGTGTAGATTGGAGATAGAATGCCCCTGGGTTCAATCCCCAGTAATTACACACACACACACACACACACACACACACACACACACACACACAGATCTTTCCCTGCATTTCTTCCTGAGTTTCTATAATGCTACCAGAGCTGGGTTTCATCTGTTTCTTATTTTTATTATCCATTTCCTTGTAGGAGCCTTAGAATTAGATGGAATTTAGAGGTCTGTACTCTGTTTCTCACCTCAACCTGAGCTCTTTCCCAAGGGTACAAACACTGTCTCCATCTCCCTGTGGATTTCCCAGGAGGATCCAGAGGAGGCCTGAGCTCATCCGGGGTACTTAAGTCATTAGGGATGAAGGGCTGGGAGGCTCAGCATTTCACTGATTCTTGGGTTCTCTTTCCCCTGGAGTAGGAATGGCAATTTGGGGGTCTCCAGAGAGGAGACTTGCTTCAGGATTACATTTCCCATTTCCTTACTGTATCCATATGTTTCTGCTTTTCTTCCCTCTAGCTTCTCACCTGGGGCGGGCGGGTGCTCCACCACCCTCCCGCCCTCCTTCCTCCATGTGGACCATGGAACCTCGTCCAGCACCACGGACAGCTCCTGGGCGGTGAGTGAGCTGTGCCTGACCCCCTTGGGGAGGGCAATGAGGGTCCTGTCTCCTGCTGTCAAATATCAGACACTTGATTTGGGACTTGTTTGCAGTGTCTGTGGAGTCTCAGGAGGAGAAAAAGGCTGAGGGAAGCCAGCATTCCTATCTCTAGGACATTGGGTTTGTCCTCTAGTGAGGAGTCCCAGTGGGAGGGACATGCTCCAGTAGTGGGAAGGATGGGGGTTAGATTTCAGGAAGGCTTCAGCCTAAGGTCACATAAGTCATGGATTGTATAGACCAGGGAAAGTTCAAACGGGCTTTAGCTCTCCTCAGCCCGGTGCCATTTTACAGATCCCAAGGGAGTGGAAGAGGTGGGACCCAGGTCACCCAGCTCAGCTGAGTAGTGGAAAGCCAAGATCTGGGTTTCTGAACTCAGCCTGGCCCTTTCTGTCTCCTTGCTGAGGCTGTCCTCAAACCTGTGATCCTCCTGTCTCAGCCTCCCAAGCACTGGGTTTACAGGCGTGTGCCACCACGCCTGGCTGCTTTCTATCTCCTTTAGGAGCCTCTCTGCCTGGGTCGGCCGAGCAGGCCTAGTGCTGATAGGAGGGGGTTCACAGCTTGCCCACACACACAATAGTATGCTCATCTGGGCATGTGAGGTCCACGAAGGCCAGGAAGAGGTGGCCCTGACTGTCTCTGTCTGAGGTTTGGAAGGAAGGTCTCAGGAGGAAGCAGGGGGAGGCATACCTAGCTGTGGTTGGCAAGCCATGAGAGAAAGGCAAGGGGCCACCATCTGCCAGGGCACAGAGGCTAGTGGAGGGCCACAAGGAGTCTCCAGAGGCCAGCAGGAGTCATGCAAACTGGAACAGGGCCTGGGAAAGGCCCTTCTGTGTGCCCACGCCCGCTCCCCCAACACCGTGAGCCTACAAACAAAGGGGCCATTCTCTGGGATTCGATGCCGCCATCTCCGGCTGGCAGTGCCAGGTGGCGGGGGCATCAGGGGGTGTCGATCCATTATCCACCCCCCCAACTCCTGAGTCCTCTGGGGCTGGATGTTGGGGAGGTGGGTGTTCCGTGCTATGTTGCCATGGCAACTGCCCCCAACCCTCCAAAGCACAAAGAGAGATTTCACCCCCCACCTTCAGGAAGAACCTGGGTCTGGCTGGGAATCTTCCCTTGGGAATCCTCCTTTCTGATGCACAAGCATCACCCCCTTGTTAGCACCAGGAGCGGAAGGTTCTGGCATCAGTAGGCCATACGGGCAGGGAGCTGGTGCATCCAGTGTTCGGGTGAGGTTGTGCCAGGGAGCACCCATCCCCGGTACTTAACCCTCACTCTCCCGGAGCTCTCCTGCCCCTTGCCCCAAGCCCAGGCCACCCTAGGCCTCCCCAGCTGAGCAACGGGGTCATGACCTTCTAGTCTTTCCCAGAAGTGAGGGATACCCCGCTATCCTCAGCAAACCTCCAGGCTGTGGGAACCGAGGAGAAGAGGGGGCCATTCCTGACACCCTCCATCTGCACCCTCCGCCATTACTCATTAGGCATTCTGCCCCCTCCTTCCGCTCGTTAAGCCTGATTTGCATATATTTGCATAATACAGTTCATTTGCATTCCAGGAGGCTCATGGTAGAAGCCAGGGGAAAAGGGGGGTGGACTGGAGAAGAGAGAAAAGGGGAGAGGTTTTGTTTTCATCAAAGTGTGGGGGGAGGGGCGGGGGAGGTGGCAGGAAGAGGACAGAAATAAAAACTCACACTACTTCTTTCTTCCGTTCTGCCCTCCCTCCCTGGGCTGGACTCAGATGCCAAAGAGAGATGCCAAGGGGCCGGCTTCTCTGTCCTTTTTTGTCTTGCTTCCTCCGGCCTTGGCGCCCCAGCCTGGCCCCCCACCTTGCCGGGTTCAGGCTTCAGAAAGAAAGATGCAGGGGTAGGAGGCAAGGCTGTGGGAACGGAAGGAAGCAGAGGGAGGAGGCCGCCATCTTAGGTAGCCAGCGCCTATGAAATGGCCGCCTCTGGCAGGTGCCTGGGAGTGGACAAGGAGGAGGGAAGACCCACGGCAGACTTCCTGGCTGACCAGGAATGTGGCTGAATCTTCCTACTTGTAGAATTAGGGAGAGAAGAGAAGGAAGAGGGCCGGGAACAGGAAGGGCGACCCCCAGAAGAGATGTGAGGTTCAGGCTGAAGCGGATGGTGGAGAGGCCTCAGGGCTGGCGTAGGTCCCTGAGGACTCGGAGGATTGTGGGGAATGCCAAAGGTACTGGGGGGTCACAGTTGGAGGAACCAGCAGAGAGAGGGAGAGAGGGGGTGTGGGCGGGCTGGTCATCTGCGTTTGAGGGTCTCTCGGGCCTGTGAAAAGCCACTGTGTCCATCTCTCCTCAGCCCAGCAGTCCAGCTTCATCCATCCACATAACTCCAGTGATGTGCACTCTCAAAGGCACTCACAGCCGCCCCAGCGGAGCCCACTGGCTCTCCTCAGGACGGGTCCTCCTTGACCTCGATAGGAAATTCATGCCAGGCATGATTCCCAGTACTTGGGAAGCTGAGACAGGAGGATCACAGGTTCGAGGCCAGCCTCAGCAATTTAGTGAGACCTTCAGCAACTTAAAGTAAGACCCTGTTTCAAAATTAAAAAAAAAATAACAAAAAAGGGCTGGGGATGTAGGTCAAAGATAGGATGCTCCTGGGCTCAATCCAAGAAAGAGAAAGAAGGAAGGAAGGAGGGATGGAAGGGAGGGAGGGAGAAAGGAAGAGAGAGAGAGAGAGAGAGAGAGAGAGAGAGAGCATTTCATCCTGATACCCTCCCAGTCTTCTCCTTTGACCTTCTGTTCTTCTCTTATATCCAAGATTATCCACTCTTGGTTCCATTCATCCGGTCCTCTGGATCAGCCCGCTCCCCAGGCAAGGTTCCCCACGAGCTTTCTTGTTTTCTTCCTTCTCCCTCATACTCACTTTTATCATTTCAACCATCCTCTGACGTTATAAATGCTCAAAGTTTCCTCAACCTTAACCTATCCAAAACTCCACATCCGCATCCTAACTACTGGAATCCTACCAGTGGCTCCCAGATCACAGACTGGAGTGGTCACAGAGCCAGGCCCTAGCTGCAAGGACTTCTGGGAAAGTACCTGTGCTGTCAGCCCTTGTGGTGGCTCATTTGCATAGTCTGTGAGTCTTGCCCTTGCTCCTGATCCTTACTCTGTCAGGTCAGTGGCCTCATTAAACTCTTTGGCCCGCGGGCTCAAGTCCTGAGCACTTTCCTAGGCTTGCCCCACTTCCAAGTCAGTCCCATTTAAAAAAAAAATTGTTTTTTCAGTACTGGGGATCGAATCCAGGGATGCTCCACCACTGACCTACACCCCCTGCTCTTTTTATTTTTTATTTTGAAACAGGGTCTCACTAGGTTACCATCCGCTGGCCTCAAAGTTCCTGTCAGCCTTGTGAGTAACTGGGATTACCGGCATGCACCCAGTCAGTCCCATGGAAACCCGCCGCGTCCTCTTGAGTCGGCTCACATTCATTCAGCAGGTGCACCTACTGTATGCTAGATGCCACGTGAAGGAACGGGTGGAAGGCGTGCCGAAGATAAGTGACACAGGTATGCGGGAGTGTGCGGGCCCGAGGAGGTGGGTGGTGGAGAGTAGGCTGCATGTGTGAACGCAAGGAGGTAGGAGAGAACATGGTGTGTTCGGGGACTGGCCTGTCCCTCAAAGGGAGTCTGGGCCGGGCATGGTGGCGCACGCTTGTAATCCCAGTACTTTGGGAGGTGGAGACCAGAGGATCCAGGTTCGCGGCCAGCCTCAGCTCTCTTTCTCTCTCTCTCTGTCTCTCTCTCTCTCTCTACTTAGTGAGGCTCTCCGCAACTTCGTGAAACCCGGTTTCAAAATAAAGTATAAAAAATAGGGCCGGGGGTGTAGCGCAGAGGTAGAACGCCCCTGGGTTCAATCCCCGGTACTGAAAAAAAAAAGGGAATGTGGGCCCGAAGGAGGTGGAGTTGAGAGTCAGAAATGCCATTGTCAAGGGATACACCAGGGAGGCTGGATTTAACAAAGGGGTTGCTGGGGAAGTTAGCGGATAGCCTCAGAGACGCTAGGCACAGGGGATGGCGGGGAGGGACAGGACACCCACACCTGGCTGTCCACTGAGCCCAGCCCCCAACCAGACTTTTTGGTACTGGGTATTGAACCCAGGGGCAGTCTATCTCTGAGCTACACCCCCAGCCCTTTTTATTTTTAAATAAAAATTTAGCCAGTCTTGCTAAGTTGATGAGACTGACCTGGAACCTGTGATCCTCCTATCTCAGCCTCCCAAGTACTAGGATTACAGGTGTGCACCACCACGCCGGCCCAACCAGACATTTAACTGGCTCTTGGCTGGCTCCAGAGACATGAAGGAATGTAGGAGAGGCCTGGGGCCACTGGAGGAAGGGGTGTATCTCTTCCAGAGTTCCCTACCTCACACGCAGGAGTGTGCACAAACACACATATGGTGTGTGGGGGAGGCAGCTAGGCTTATGGGATCTCTCTGGATAGATATGGAGGAACCAAGGCTGGGGGTCTCCAGCACCATGAGCACGCTAAGGTCAGGGTAGGAGATGATCTTGGCGGGAGGCAGGGACACTGGCCTTGATTTTGTGGGGCAGTCAGCTAGTCTGCGCTCTTAGTAAAAAGAAAAAGGAGGCTGGAATAGTGGCACACACCTGTAATCCCAGTACTTAGGAGGCTGAGACAGGAGAATCGCAGGTTTGAGGCCAGCCTCAGCAATTTAACAACTTCCTCAGCAACTTAGCAAGACCCTGTTTCAAAACAAAAAAATGGCTAGGCATGGAGGCTGAGACAGGAGGATCGCAGGTTTGTGGCCAGCCTCAGCTACTTAGTGAGGCCCTCTACAACTTAGTGAGACCCTGTTTCAAAATAAAATAGGGCTTGGGGTATAACTCAGAGGTAGAATGCCCCTCGGTTCAATCCCCAGTACCACAAAATAAGTAAATAAATAAATAAGTAGGGCTGGGGGTGTAGCTGGGAGGTAGAGTACCCCTGGGTTCATTCTCTAGTACGAAAAAGAAAAAGAAAAGAAAAAAGAAAAAGGCTCAAGAGGCCAAGAGCTGTGTGGCCAAGGGGGCTGGAGTCAAAAAGCAGAGAAGAGGGTGCAGCCCTGGAAACTTCCTAGAGAAAGTGGGGAGAGATAAGATGTGTGGTAAGCCGAGGCCCAGAGAAGATTCTCCCAGAGAAAGGGGGCGAGGAGATGACGAGGCTGTGGGCTGCTGGGATGGCAGGGGGTGCTAGCTGCCAGGCAACCCCAGGCCAGGCTTTGCACAAAGACCTCTCTGTGAGTGGCCAGGGAAGTGGCCCTGTCAGGTGCAGGGGCTTAGCTGCCAGGGGTGGCTGAGAGCTGAGGAAGGGAGGGCTGAGGGGTGGCCTCAGGCAGGAAGAGAGACGCTGAGGCCTGGCCGGGGTCTCACAGTGAGGCTGTGTGGAGCCATTCCCAGAACAGACTCCCGTCTGCCACCCAGTCAGGCCCCCAGGTCCCCAGCACCAGGGCCCTGCCCCTGCCCGCTCCCCATGTTTTCCCAGTTGTACCTCCTGATCCGCCAGGCCTTCCAGCCTCCCTCTCAACTCACACATGGTCTCGAAGCCACCTCTGGGCTTGACCCCATCCCAGCTTTCTCTCATCTTTCCGGCACAGGGACTGTCCCCAGGAGTCCCCCTCCAGGGAGAGCTGTGTTAGGAGGGTGGGAAGACAAGATGGTCCCGAGCCAAAAAGGAGTCCTGGAGGCCACCTCAGTCTCCAAACCTGCCCTTCTCTCTCCCAGGGGAAGTTCTCTCCTGGCCTGGCCCCTGTGTCCCTTCCTGCTGACCAGCAGTGTGGAGAGGCCCTGTCCCCACCGCCAAGCCCTTGTTGGCCACACTGGCCCCTCTAATAACCGTTTGGATGTGGGGCACTTGAAGCAGTAAACAACGCAGACACTATCTCATCCTGAAGCTGCTTGCAGACTCTTTAGAGGGCTCTGAGCTAGACATGGTGGCACATGCCTGTAATCCCAGTACTTGGGAGGCTGAGACAGGAGGATCGCAGGTTCGCAGCCAACCTCAGATACTTAGTGAGGCTCTCCGCAACTTAGCGAGACCCTGTTTCAAAATAAAGAATAAGGCCAGGCATGGTGGCACATGCTTGTAATCCCAGTATTTGGGAGGCGGAGACCGGAGGATCCGGGTTCGTGGCCAGCCTCAGCTACTTAGTGAGGCCCTCCGCAACTTAGTGAGACCCGGTTTCAAAATAAAGTATAAAAAATAGGGCTGGGGTGTAGCTCGGAGATAGAACGCCCCTAGGTTCAATCCCCGGTTCCGTAAAAAAAAAAAAAAAAAAAGAATAAAAAATAGGGCTGGGAGTTTAGCTCCGAAGTAGAATGTCCCTGGGTTCAATCCCCAGTAGTGCAATCAATCAATCAATCAATCAATCAAAAAATAAAATAAAAAGTAAGCCAGGAGTGGTGGTGCATGTTTGTAATCCCAGTACTTGGGAGGCTGAGACAGGAGGATTGCAGGTTTGAGACCAGCCTCAGCAATTTATCAAAACCCTGTTTCAACATCGGGCTGGGGGTGGAGGGTGTAGCTCAGAGGTAGAATGCCCCTGGATTCAATCCCTGGTACTGAAAAAAAAACCCACAAAATAATGAGCTGGGCATGATGGCACACACCTGTAATCCCAATAGGTGGGAGGACAAGACAGGAGAATCTCAGGTTCAAAGCCAGCCTCAGCAACTTAGTGAGGCTATCAGCAACTTAAGGAGACCCTGTTTCAAAATAAAATAGAGCTGGGGATATAGCTCAGGGATAGGATGCCCCTGGGTTCAATCCCCAGCACCATACACACACACACACACACACACACACACACACACACACACACAAATAATTAATAAATAAGTAAATAAATAAAATAATAATAAAAAGGGCTGGGGTATAGCTCAGAGGTAGAATACCCCTGGATTCAATCCCCAGTACCAAAAAAATAAATAAAGCAGAGGGTTATGTCTACAGGAAGAACAGCAAAAGAAGGAGTTTGGGGGTGGTTTTGTTTTATTTTTTGTTTTTGTGGTGCTGGGGACAAAATCCAGGGTCTTGTGCATCCTGGTCAAGTGCTTCTACCACTGAACCACTCCCCCAGCTCCAAGGCTTTGGGTTTTGACTCTGGAGTTGGACAGGCTGGTCAGGAAACAAACTGACTCTCCTCATTAGCTGGGTGACTTTCAGCAAGTCTACTTACCATGGCTGCACCTTAACTGCCTTCCATGTAACCCTGAGGGTCAGATGGTGTGGTGGGAATGAGAGTGTGTTGAAGGATTGTGTGCACATGTCTAGAGTTAGGTACTAAATGCTGAGGGGCACAGTTCCAGGGGCTGCTGGCCATAGGGGGAGAGTCGGGAACACTGCCAGGTTTGGAAGTGTGGGCGTGGGTTGCTAGGGAGGAGAGCAGAGGTGCTCTGTGAGGCTGGCACTCACGGAGTCTCGAGCCGATGAGCATCTTGCGGAGACTGGCTCAAGAGGGGCTCATTTTTAACAATTAGGTGTTGGATCCCACGGCCGCGGCATCTCTTTTTTCCCAGGAGGAACATGCCGCTGGTCCTGTGACACTGTCCAGCAATACTGGGAGGAGGAGAGGGGTAGGTGGAGCCCTGCCCCAGACTGCCTGTAGCCCTCCCTGCGTCTTCTCCACCCAAAGGGAGCACAAGCCAGCCACAGTGAAACCACCCCGACAGGAGCGTGTGCAAAAGGGCGCCTCCAAGCCCTGCCACCTAGGACCTGCTCCAGTCCCCAATTGTATGGTTCCTTGGCATTGCCAGGACGAAGCTCAGTTTGAATCTGTTTAGATCCCAGGGTCCATGGGCCAGAGGATCTGAGCGGGAGGGTCTTTGTCTCTAAGCAGTCACTTCTTTTTTTTTTTTTTTTTGCAGTACCGGGGATTGAACCCAGGGGCGTTCTACCTCCGCGCTACACCCCCGGCCCTTTTTTTTT
>PVJS01032380.1:0-22811 GCA_004027185.1 Glis glis | reverse complement strand
GAGGATCCGGGTTCGCGGCCAGCCTCAGCTCGCTCTCTCTCTCTCTCTCTCTCTCTCTCCCCTTAGTGAGGCCCTCCGCAACTTCGTGAGACCCGGTTTCAAAATAAAGTATAAAAAATAGTGCCGGGGGCATAGCACGGAGGTAGAACGCCCCTGCGTTCAATCCCCGGTACTGCAAAAATAAATAAATAAATAAATAAATAAATAAATAAATAAATAAATAAAAGCTAGCACTAAAATTTAACACCTATTCATCATAGAAATTAAAATAAAATAAAGGAGTCACCAATAAGACAATACAAACAAAATATTAATGATAAAATATTAAAAACATTCTATTTAACATCAGGAAGAAGACAAGGATACTTTTATATACATAAATATATAAATAATGCATACAATTATGTACCAAAATATACAATTTATTGTAAGGGAATACCTAGCCATTACAAAGAGTGAAAGAAATAAAAGTAATATATGTATTGCAAAAAAAGGAAATACAACTTTCCTAATTTACGGTGATATGGTTTCTTATATAAAAATCCTAAGTATTCAATGAATATAGCATTAGAATTAATATGAGAGTTTAAAGTGTGACATGGTATATAAAAATTAACTACATTTCCATATGTCAGTCACAATGAGAAAATATTCAAATAAAGCATATAATCTAAATTGCATAACATGGTGAAATCACGTAGGAATAATGCATAAGAAATGGTGTAAGATATTTTTAAATATAGTTAGAGTATTATACAGAAAACCATCTTAAAGAACTAAAAGAAATAGAAATGCACCATGTTTGTGGTTCTCATAAATATGCCAGTTCATCTCTCAAATTGATGTGTAGGTAAAATGTAATTCTCATTATTATTCCAACATTGTTTGTGTGGGCTTGATAAACTGATCTAAAATATACGTGGTAAAGAAAAGGGCTCAAAACATACGAAGTATTGATGAAGAATGGCATAGTGGAGAAACTTGCATACTGGATAATAAAGGCTGATTAAAACGCTGTGGTAATTAAGAGTGTGTGATGCTGGTATAATGATAGAAGAGATATATTGGCAAAGGAGTGAGCATAGAAATATTCCCATGTGTCTATGAATACTTCATTTGTTACTGAGGTGCCACTGCATTTTCGTGGAAAAGGATAAACTTTTCTTTAAATAGAGCTCTGATAACTGATTACACCTACCAAAATAAATAAAATGAATGCATATTTTACACAATAAAAAATTCTATTTCAGGTAAATCATAGACAAATTTAAAAAAAATTCAGGAACTTTATTTAGTGAAGTACCAGGAGTCCTACAAGAATGCTTCACACTTGATTAGAGCTCAATCAATTATTTATACAAATGTGGGACTGGGGAAGGAATGGTTTCTTCAAATAATAGAATAAATCATGGAAAGAAAGACTGATAAATTCTGATTATTAAATGTAAAAATTTATGTTCATCAATTGAAATCATTAAAAAGCATAAAAACAAGCCAGGTGTGGTGGCACACACTTATAATCCTAGTACTTGGGAGGCTGAGATAGGAGGACCCCAGGTTCATGGCCAGCCTCAGCAATTTAGGGAGGCCCTCCGCAACTTAGTGAGACCCTGTTTCAAAATAAAAAATAAAATAGAGCTGGCTGGGAGTTATCTCAGAGATAGAATGCCCCTGGGTTCAATCCCCAGGACCACACACACATAAAAAATTATGAAAACATAAACTGCAAACTAGGAGAATATATTTGCTTCAAATAACAATTAAACTATTAATATTTAGAACATATAAAGAATATCTACAAATTAAAAGAAAATGCAAGCTACTCAATTGAAAAACAATAAGCAAATGACATGAACAAGCATTCTGGTGAAAATGCAATAGAAATCACCAACCGGCCTCTGAAGAAGAGGAAGGCAGCTCTATCGGCAATGCGTTTTTAATGCTAAAAGTATGATCTTGGGTGTTTAATTTATTAACCATTATATTTCCTATATCTTACATATAAACTTATACATGTACATATATGTAATCTTTTGTGTGTCTAAAATACTATAATGAAACCAGATAGTGAAACCAAAATAAGCAGTGTCTGGGTAGGAACTCTTTTACAAAATACTAATTGTGACTTAGTAATAACCACAACAAAACAGTGAGAGCTAAAATGTATTGAGTGCTTTTCATACTGTCAGACATTGAACTCATAATCTGATATATATTTTATATATATACTATCAAATACACACTGGGTGAGTCATCGTCCTTGTGTATGTATGATTTGATTAGAGCCTATCAAACAATAAGCATAACTTAAGGATTAAGAAGTACAGCTTGTTCCAACTTTTTGTAATCAAGATAGAGAAACACAAATGTTAGGTAACTGTGGCGTGCATTACCTCAGTGAATGTCAATCAAGGTCCATACATGCTATTCAGGGTGCATTAAATATCCATTCAAAGGCTACATTGATGGCCAGCATGAACCATAATAAGGCTTCTGCCAACTGACCTTCATTATTCCCTTCCTCCTAACTCCTTGGTGGTTTCCTATTCATTCAATAACAACCTCATGAATTCTCTCAATTCTGCATAACTATATGAACTAAAGACCATAATCATCCACTCCTCCAGTCCATTCAATATTGAATGTCTACTAGGGCTGGAATTTGTTAAAAAAATACATCAAGCCCTCCAGGGGCTTACATTTAATTATACCAAGCAATTATTCTTTTTTCAATATTACTAAGGAGATATTCTTCCCCAGCCAATATTTCTCCCCAAAATAAATTTTGTTGTGGACAATTTTTGACATTGTCCAAGCATTCCAAGAAGCAAAACTATGGTGAGAAAATAATTAGGTCAGAAGATCTGATTTACTATTCTGTGTTTGCTTAACCAGAGCTTGTGTTACCATAGTGCCTCTTCCGTTCCAAGCCTGTGTAAATTCGCCCCGGGTTCTTTCCCAGCCCATCTTACAAGGAACAGTTGTTCAGGCAATTCCTTCCCAATTCCATCTGTAGAAGCTTCTGCCTCTGTCACACAGCCATGTTTCCTGTCTAAATTATATTTCAGCTTAGATTCCAAGCCACTTTTTTTCATTTTACTTTTACACCTTATTATACACTACATTTATGCACTGTATTGTTGGTATATAATACTGATGATTGAAATGCTTCTACAGAGGGAGGCCATCTCCAGCAGCATGAATGTGAGCCATGTGTGCATGCAATATGGTGGATGCCATGATCCGGGGCCAAGCAGGATGAACTCATACTTTCTGCCCACACACAACTCGGTGCAGCTCGTCCCAGCTTGTCCCACCATCTCTGGAATGCTGAAAACTAGATATGCTGAAAAATTTGCTTGTACTGTCTGTGTTTGGTACAGAAGACGGCTGAGTGGTTGTTTCTGCATGGAAGAAACAAATGGAAACAGCACACTGAATGGTCTATAAGTAAATAATACATAAAGCGCCGCTTTGCCAAGAACAAGAGTCTTTTTATTCTAATGTTTGAAGGAGATCCTGTTACAGGGTTTCTGTTAGGAAGGCAAGTTGAAGGCATAGTTGTATTCGTGGTGAAAATAGAATGATCAGGACAAGATCTCAAGCCTGATGTTTTGTCTTTGCCACCATGCTGCCCCTTTCCTTGGTGGGAGAAATGAGAGACTCACTCTGCTAATAGCAATGAATCTCACAGAGGTCATCTTGTTAATTTCTCTGAGTAAAATGATCAAATCCATAGGACTAAATAACCGGCATTACCCTCAGCGTGGACAACCTTGATGATGATTGGTTAGGGTGACTCAGTGGCCTTCACTCAGTGTCTGAACTTTGTAGGATGATTAAAGACTTTCCTATGAAATGCTGTGGGGGGAAGGAATAAAAAACATCAGAAATATAGACAGAGAACCATATTCATAAATACTTTCTTGAAATAATCTTTGTCTCTTGAAAAATTACAAGAGAAGCTAAAATATTCACTAATCCATTTAAGACTTGCAAGACCCCCTGCCATAATTATTTGAGGACTTTATGTCACTAATTCTGAGAATGTTGATGAGCATTTTAAGCATTTGGAAAGCGTGGTCTATCACTAATAAGTAGCACTTATATATCACTGCAAGTTGATAAACTAAACTCATCATAATTATAACTAGGTAAAGAAATCAGTAAGTTGATAGCAATAGCAAATAAATTTGAACGAAGGAAAACACTTTAAAAATTAAACACCTTAAAATAATGTGAAGCACAGTGTGGTGGTTCACACCTGTAATGCCAGCTAATCTGGAGGTTGAGGCAAAAGGATCACAGGTTCAAAGCCAGTCTCAAATTTAGCCAGACCCTGTCTCAAAATAAAAAATAAAAAGAGCTGAGGTGTAGCTCAGTGGTAGAGTGTCACTGAGTTCAATCCCCAATACTGTGAAAGAAAGAAGAAAGAAAAAAGAAAGGGAGGGAGGGAGGGAGGGAGGAAGGAAGGAAGGAAGGAAGGAAGGAAGGAAGGAAGGAAACAGGATTTTGTTGTTGTTGTTGCTGAGTTTTGTTTTTTAAAATTGAACTGTACCTCCACTAATCGTCACTGTGATTTGGCAGACTAGGGAAACTGCCACTAATTATTCTTGCAATAGAAGAAATAGTATATTATTATTTTTGGAGAAAAAAAAGAAATCCAAGGAGGAGGCATAAGAAGTACTGATGTTATTGCTTCAGTGATTGTTTTCTTTAATCTGCAAAGCTTTTCTTTATTTTATATTTCTTCTTGCTGATATTATGGTAGGTGGAAGAACATTTAAAAATAAAACACTACTATGATAAGGTTCATGACTATGATAAAGTCCGAGCACATCAAAATTCATTCGTATTAGTCATTCTCCAGTATAAGAAGCAGTTGTCCATAGCCCTATATGTCAAATCAACCAATCAAACCTGCTGAGAACTGGGGGCACATATGTAAAAACCTTCCTGTAATGCAAGCTAAAAAATGATGAGTGTTGGAGCTTCCGATATAAGACAGGGAACCATGCACTTTGTGGTAGAAGAGCTATACTCCAGGCTACCCACCCCAGGACATTTGCACATTCTCTTCATTCTGCCCTAAAAACCTCTTCTCCAGCTGCACCACTTTCCTCACCTCAGACAGATTTCACCAGGGACTATTTATGACACCTTTGTATTCCTGCTACTGATCACATACTGAGGTATCACAGCAGTTGTTTTTGAATTAATAATTGCATCTAAATGCTGGGGGCCAATAACAATCAAGGTAGGATCTTTGCCTTGAAAATACTCCAGAATGAGGAGCAGGAAGTGAATTTTCAGTCAGGGTTGCTTTGTTAGGGAGTTGAAACGAAGTTATCACTTGCACAGATTTTTGATTTGTCAGTCTGGTAAGCACTTAAAAGTGTACTTCATGTTTAAGGCACCTTCCTGGGCTCCAAGGAAAGAGAAGCTAGCCTATCTTCCCAGTCAATGTTATTATACCTTCTCCAAGGGAAACTGTTTTGCAAAGAAAAAACTCAGAACAGCCACCGTGGCTTGTACAATCTTCCTGTCGATGGGAAGGATGGCTTCACAAGTATACATACCTCTTCCTGCCCCATAACAAAGATCAGCTCTTAGAACAGAACTTTTTCCTAGCGGTATCTCAGGCACATCCTATTAACTCATTATGTGTTATAAAGTGGATATTAAATACAATTAACCCATGATAAACACTGTGTTATGAGGGGGGAAATGACACTGTTCTGTAACCTAATTCATCTTCTCACTTCTTCTAGAAAAAAAAAAGTAATGCTAACATGATCCTGGGTAGTAAAATACCTTATTTCTCTCTGTTTACTATAAAGAGGAAATTAAATGGCTATAATAAATATATTTAAATAAATATTTCAAAGAAATGATGGTATCAAAACTAATCTAAATTTTATAATCGGAACATATATGTTGCAAATAATAATTCAAATGGGAATATTAATATCTAGATAATAATAAATTACTATGAAAGTGTTTTGGAGAAAAATATCAAAATTAACATTTCAAAATAGAAGTCATTATTAGCATGGAATTTAAGTACACTGACTCTGGAGTCAGATTCCCTGGTTTGCATCTTGGCTCTGCCACTTATTTTCTATATAGTCTTCAGGGAGTGCAGCTGCTATAGAGATCAGTGTAGAGGCTCCTCAGAAGACTGGGAATGGATCCACCATGACCCAGCTGTACCACCCCTGGACATCTTTCCAAAGGGACTGAAGTCAGAATATTATAATGATACATGCTTATCCATGTTTATAGAAGCACCGTTCATAATAGCCAAACTATAGAACCAACCTAGGTGTCCATCAGCAGATGACTGGATTACAAAACTGGTCTCACACAGAATGGAACTTTACTCAGCCATAAAGAAAAACAAAATTATATCATTTGCAGGAAAGTGGATGGAACTAGAGAATATTACGTTAAGTCAGATTATCCAGTCTCAGAAAATGAAGGGTTAATGTTCTCATATGTGGAAGCTAGAAAGAAATTAGGAAACAAAAGGGACTTCAGATAAAGGATGAGACACTCCAGTGGAAAGGTAGAAGAGGATTGGAGGAGGGAGGAAGGAAGATGACTTGATGAAGGAAACAGTTCAAATAATGCTATGTACATATATGAAATTATCAATACCAATCTCAGTAACATGTATGGGGAGAGGGAAACAGTGGGTGGGATCTGGAGGGAAACACCAAGTGCTGCCTACATGTATGCTCCTATCACCAATAAAAGTATATTAAATACTTAAAGTGGGGGAAATAAAACTTTATTAATTCATTAAAAGTATTTTGAGCTGGGCGTGGTGGCGCACGCTTGTAATCCCAGTACTTTGGGAGGCGGAGACCGGAGGATCCGGGTTCGCGGCCAGCCTCAGCTCGCACATGCGCGCGCGCTCGCGCGTGCTCTCTCTCTCTCTCTCTCTCTCCCTGTCTCTCTTTCCCTCTCTACTTAGTGAGGCCCTCCGCAACTTCGTGAGACCCGGTTTCAAAATAAAGTATAAAAAAATAGGGCCGGGGGCTTAGCGCAGAGGTAGAACGCCCCTGCGTTCAATCCCCGGTACCGCAAAAAAATAAAAATAAAAGTATTTTGAGCCAGGCATTGTGGTGTACACCTGTAATCTCAGTACTTGGGAGGCTGAGACAGGGGGATGGCAGGTTCATGGCCAGCCTCAACACATTAGTGAGGCCCTCTGAAACTTAGACCCTTTTTCAAAATAAAAAATAAAATAGGGCTGGGGGTAGAGCTCAGAGGTAGAATGCCTGCCCCTGGGTTCAATTACCAGTAAAACACACATACACACACACACACACACACACACAATCATTTTAGAAAATATTTTCACTCATTAAGGCAAGCTATGCTTATTATGAAAATGATGTGAGTGATCACTTTTATTCTTGTCCCTATGCTACAGGTTGGATTTTAAGTGTCCCCCAAAGGCCTGTGTGGTAAAGGCTTGGTCCCCAGCAAGGCACTCTCTGGATGGTAGAACCTTTAAGAGGTGGAGCCTAGTGGGAAGTGTTAAGGTCAGTGGGGTCGTGCCCTTGTAGGGGACTATGGGACTCCAGCCCCTTCCCATTTCTCCCCTTTGCTTCTTGACCCTGAGAAGAGCAGTTTTGTTCCGCCACGTGCTTCCACTGTGATGTGTACCACAAACCCAAAGTAACAGGGCCAGTGAGCCATGCACTGAAACCTCCCAAGCTGTGAGCAAAATAACCTTTTCTCCTGACTCTAAGTTAATTATTTCAGATATTCATATATGGGTTAGTGAAATAGTAGCCTGAATAACACTGTTTAATTCATCATTGTCTCTCAATCCCTTGCTATTGTTACAAACATTTAATGGCCCACTGTTGCTTCTGCTATAAAGTCATGCTCCTGAGTTTAGCATGAAAAGAATCACTTGATCCCAAGGCAAATTGGCAGTTCTCAGAGGATCTGGCCTAGAGCTCCCTTGCTCTTATCTTTTAGTCAGCATGCTCACTGCTGTGACATAAATACCTGTTGACCACAACCTAGAGGAAGGAAGATTTATTTGCTTACCGTTCTGGTTCTGGAGATTTCAGAGGTTTCCGGCCATCTTAGACTGGGTTGTATTTGGGGAACTCAGGGCATGATGGTAGGAGGCAGAGAGAGCAAGAAGAAGGAGCAAGTCTGCTGGGGTCTCCACCCAGTGCCATGAAAGGGCCTGGTGGACTAGCAGAAGCCTGCTCTAGAGTACTGGGCCTCTTCCACGTGGCAGTGACTCAGCATATCAATGGCAAAGATGGCGTTGGCGGACCCCTCAGAGGGAGGTCCCGCAGATAGCCCCACCTAACCTCAGGAGGGCTATGATAGGCAGTTACCTCCTTCCGTGCTCACAGACAACAGATGCCTCCACCTATGATAGGTTACAGGGGGGGCGTGGTGGCCGACCCTCGCGTGGCATTGGGTCACATCCTACTGCTTGGGGGTTTCCTGTATGGCCTCTACTTTAAAAGGGGGATTGGCTTTCTAATAAACGAGATTGTGCCCGACATGTCTCCCGGTCCGTGGTGTGTTTTCGGGCCGTCCGGCGTTTGCTCCCCCGTCAGTATCGTGCCACTCTCCGGTGGGACCCGAGACAAGTCCACACACCAGTGACCTACCTCCTCCAGCCACACCCTACCTGCCTACAGTACCACCCAATAAATCCATTAATCCATCAATGGCTTCATCCACTGATGAGATTAGAACCCTTGAGATTCAATTATATCACCTCTGAACTCCAACACATGAGCCCTTTCAGGAGACATTCTAAATCTAAACCAGAACAGTCTTCTTTTCTCTCCTTGGTGTCCTTGTCCACTGTCCTCATCACAATCTTGGCTGCACTTTCTTACCTCTAATCCTATCACTATATTAAAATAGTCTCTTTGTTAGACTGGCTCTTCCACTGGACTCTTAAATAGCTTGAGGGGAGATTGTTATATGTTATTCTCTTGTTCCCTCTAAACTTAGCTCAATTACTTCACATTGTAAGTGCTCGATGAATGTTTAATAAGTGAATAATTTGGATTATCAGCTCATAAAAATGCATTGGAAATAAAACTTTGTGCTTTTTGCTATAGATACTCTCTGTCATGTCTACACTGGTGGTTCTCAGGCTTGGCCACACATTAGAAAAATACCAATGCAAAAAAGAAAAAAAGAAAAGTATCAATGCTTAAGACCTATTATTTTAATCCTCAGAATCCGTGAGACATGTTGCATTTTTAAAGTCCAAGGTGACTCCACAAGTACCAAGTTACAGATGACCCGGGGTTCGAGCCTCAGCATCAGAAACACCCACTATAAACTGAAAATTTTAATGTTAATAATCAATTTTGCATCAATTTGATGTGACTTTATTACCCAACAGCCTTCGGAAGTTGCTTTTTATTTCTGTCAGTTAACCTAGATGACTGGAGAGCACTGTGCTTGCAGGGTTTTATTTAGCTGCAGAATTAGGTTGTTAAGATGTCAGGCCTTGAATGCCCTAACTTCCATTTGGGTCATTGTGGAAAAAAATCTTTAGTGAATAATGAATTTGGAAATTTATGTAAAATTTTCCTCTCTCGAGTGTTCTGTATGCACCCAAAATTCCCAATTAAGGCTTCAGTCATGGTAACTTCTTAATAGTGTCTTCTAAATTTGAATACTTACTTTTAAAAAAATACTCGTTTTTATTGTAATTTTAGTCTGCATTTAAGTGATCACCAAAAATGTTGCAGTTGATCATTTTCTCTCTGTTAAACAGAATGAAAACAGTACAGGTAAAGGTGGAGTTGCTTATCCATAATTTCATATTTGATGAGGGTCCAAGTCAGAAAAGTCAGCCAGGTTCTTAATAATGATTATGTTGTAATGATATTTTGTGTCATCTATAAATATCTAATTCAACATAGCAGAGTTCAATTTAATCTCTGAGATCTTAAAAACTTTAGAGCCATTCACTGATTTTAGTTTATTTTTAAGTACTATATCTATTTTTAAAGAGATAATCCTCCATGCCAACATATTGATAGGGAAATTTTACCAGTAGTGTAAATTCTTGTATCATAGAATTTTTACATTCATATTCATAAATGCTTGAATGTCCTAGAAAAAAAAAAACAATAATGCTATCTTAGTGACTTAAATCTCCTTTGTTTTGGAATGCACTTATGGATCAGTAACAAATTTGCCTGTTTTCCATACTCAATTTCAAAGTTCAACTAAATTCATTTTTCAATATGTGAGTAAACTTGGATAGATGATGTGCACATTAAAAATGCATTGTGGTAATTTAGCTTATATTTGAAAAATAAAATTTTCTAAAGGTAAACCAGAAAAAAATTATAAAATTAAAAGACAAAATATAACTAAGAGGCTAAATGTCCTGGAAAAATCAGAAAAGATAAAATAAATATTAAATGATTCACACTTGCTTTAGTGCTAAGTTAATACTAACTTTCAACTCAGATATCATTTTGTGAGTGATAAAATGAGAGACTTGGAATAGAAGTTATACTCTCAGACCATATAACTATGCTATAGGAACTAGAATGATTGAATTTCAAGCCTGCAACCAGATCAAATTTTATTATAAATTATTTTGGTGTAAATATGTTTTTATAGTTTGGGTCTGGAATGTCCCCCTAAAGGCTCACATGTTGAAGACATCATCTCTGGTACAGTAAGTTTCAGAGGTGGTCATGGCTGGATGTGGTGGGTCAGTGGGGGCATGGCTTCAGGGACTATATATGCCCCTGGTGCCCTCCTTTCAATCTCTCTGCTTCTGGCCACCATGACTGATACTTTTCTCTCCCACACACCCTGCCACTGCAGTTTCTACCTTGGAGCCCACCATTTATGGACTGAACCTCTAAAAATTGTGAGCCAAATAAATCTTTCCTCCTGTAAATTGCGTTTGTCAGATATTTTGGTCATAGTGTGATGATGCGTAGTTAGAGCTTGATAGCCAAAACATTGTTAGCTAAAGTGACTCCATATTGTTACTCTCACTGACCCCAACCTGGCCCTAAAACAGGGAAGTTGGCCATGGAAAAATCACACCAGGATGTTGGCAGGGTAATGGGTAACAACAATGTGTTACTGTTATTGTTGCATTGTCATTGCTAACAGCGTATGTTCTTGCTTGTGTACGCTTGCTCGTTATGCTTGCTTGCGCTACTGTGGGAAGTAACCGTTGGGAGCCCTGCCATGGGAACCTGCTATGGGAAACCAAACTATACACCCTGGCTTGTGGCTCTCCTGTATATAAGGAGGGCTCGGAGGCAGTTGGGCACTGCCCTTAGGTCTTACGCTCTGTGCAGTCCCAGCCAGCTGGTAATAAAGGCTCTCAATTAAGACTTTCGGTGGTCTGATTGGTCTTGATTGGGATGCTACCTCACAACAATAGCAATAGAAAAGCTGGCTAAAACATATATATCCTGAAATGTTCTTATGTTTTAACTGTAAAACAAAGGCATTATATAGAATCATAATTTGATTCTACCTTTTCACTAAATTTTATCAGATGGCTATGTGGAAAATTTTTTTCTAATTCTAAAATTCTGATTTAATGAAAAGAGTGAGTCTTCATACTCAGTACATGTAAACATGCATTTGCTTTCCTGATTCTTTTAAAAATAGCATGAAATAAATTGAAAAAAAATATTTACATAATAAATGTTTACTACCTCATATATATTTTATCCATATATTTTCCCAAATTAAGTCTATTGGTGCAAATCCTTTTTGTGTTAAATGTGCTGAGTACTTCTATCTCCTTTCTCCTCCATAGGTTTTCCTCATACTACTTCTATATAAATAATATTCATCAAATAGTTATATGAACCTCAACTTATAGGCTAACAAATAATAAAACAGTAATTAACTATGTGATGAAGAATTAATCACATTTACTTTGATTTAAATGAGGAATTGGAAATCAAGAACCAAGGTTTCATATTAAAGTTATAACTATTTGACAGGCAGCAATAAAATTGAGTAAGATTTGAGTCATTTGATTAGGAAAAATTGGAAAATATTTTGAAAACAATTTGCTGCTAACATCAGCTATAGGCAATGATATAATATTTATAAACTGAATCTACAAATCTGAAGTAAATGTATATATAGTGTGACTAAACTCTGTAACAGATGAGAACTATTTAGATTTGGGGCTAAATTTATAAGTAGATTATCTACAAAAGATAAGACAAACAAATTTATTTAGAAATTTCAGCTTAGGTGACTCGCCTGAGTTGTCACGGCAGGACTTGTAAAATGAGGATGGAACCTGGTCTAGCCATGTCCGGTATTCCCTGTGATGGCCTGTTTTCCATAAACAAAAGAGTAGGGGCAGCAAGGTTGCTTTGAGTATCTAGCATGTTCTAACCCCTATGAGAGCAGAAACATTTTTCCACAATCACTTCATTGAATTGCAACTTCACATGTTATAAGCTCTCTACTGAAGCAATTATATGTCACAAAATTACTAAACATTTTCAACTTTGTCTCTAAATTTTTAATCTATGAAAATATCTATGCACAGAGTTATGTGAGAAACAAATGAGACAGTATTTAAATATTTATAATTTAAAATATTTATAAGACTCTGGTACATCAAAATTTTATTTTGTCATGATTTTTATTTAATTATCATAATAGTAAGTATTGGTAGGTATGATGCCTATTTTTATTCATACAGAGCTGAGTTTTGAATTTTAAGTATTGCATTTTTTCCCAGATTCCCAGAGCATAATGAAAAAAACGGGATCCACACTAATAACTGCCCAATTCAAACTGTCATGTGCCTTGATAACTAACACTTAAAACCGCAAACTCTGTAAATTACATTTCTTGATTCAGAACATTTTTGTATTTTTAAAATAATTTTACATAAAAACAATGTTTACTTTTACTTTTGTTTTTCACAGGAGGGTGGGAATTGAACCCATGACCTCAAGCATGCTAAGTTCTACCACAGAGCTGCACCCCTGACCCTACTTCTCCTTTATTGCCCCTACATATTTACGCAGGCATATGACAGGTATATGCGTCATATGCCTGTGTATGTAATTTAATCCTTTCCAAATCTGCCAGTGAGTATTAGAATTTTAAGTAATACTAATATAGAAGTTGATTATGATAAGATAAACAAGTTCTAATTTTATATTTTTAAGCCAAGCTTTTGTGGCTGACACTGTTACCCAGAGAGTTTGCAGAGATTATTCAAAGCAAAAGAATATTTGTTTCACTTTTTCTATGATCACATGGTAGATGCTGAAAATGTATTCAACTGTGGATTATTCCATAGAGATTATAAGAATTATACATGCTGAAGCGAAATGTACATTGTGTGTGATTTTCCCACTCATTTTACCGTCTATGCTTACAGTTGGTTCTTCTTTCTCCTCCTCCTCCTCCTCCCCTTTTACTACTATTTCTTCTTCTTCTTCTTCTTCTTCTTCTTCTTCTTCTTCTTCTTCTTCTTCTTCTCCTTCTTCTGCTTCTCCTTATTCTTCATCTTCCTTCTTTCTTTTTGCATGGTTTTACAGTTTCTTATTTACTCTTGCTTAACAAGAAAAACCTCTTAAACTAAAATGAGACAGGGCTGGTTTGCAATGGGTGTTTGAACTATAATTATGCTTGTTTTTAAGTATTAAGGGTGGAAACATAAAATTCATCAGTGTTTCTCATTGTGCAATATTCCCATTATAGCATTCTTCTCTTATTCCCCATTTCACTTTCTACAGTTTCTATTACCCCCATCAACTATGGCTTGAGAACATTAAATAGAAAATTCCAGAAATAACCAATGCGTAAGTTTTCAGTTGCATGCTGTTCTGAGTGGCATGGTGATCCTGCTCCATCACACATGGGATGTGAATCATCTCTTCGTCCAGCTTGTCTGTGCTGTATATACCACCTGCCCATTGGTCACTTAGTAGCCATCTTGTTTATCAGAGCTATAGTCTCTGTAACATGGTGCTGTGTTCAAGTAACCTCATCTAGTAGTCTAATGCTGATCACAAGATCTACATCATTCACCACGTCATCTCATCACATAGGTACTCTTTCATCCCACATTATTGCAAGAAGGATGAGTACAGTACAGTAATATATTTTGAGAGACATTTACATAACATTACCATATATTAATAAAATTAATAAAATTGTTCTATTTTATTATTTTGTTTATAATCTCTTACTGTACCTAACTTATAAGTTAAACTTTTTTGTATTTATATATAGGAAAAGCATATTGTATATGAGCTTTGGAACCATCTCTGGTTTCAGGGATCTACTGAGCATCTTGGAATGTGTTCCCCATGGACAAAGGGGGACTATTGCATATGAGAAAAGATTATAGCTCTGACCAGTTATAATAAATCTTTGAAATTCCATGGGGTCAAACTGCATTGGCTCTGCTCCTAGAAGACGAGTACCTGCTGTAGATGTAGTGGCAACAGAAGCCAGCTTGGAACACACTTTACTTTTCATATTGAAGATATTTTTCATGATAAATAGAAACTGGAGAATCTTGCACATGATAAATGCTTACTGAACAATCCTCTTTTACAATGGTCCTCCCGTTTATCACCCTTCCAGGGAAAATACTTACTGGCTGAATTTTATTCTAGGATGATACTAATGTTGGACTTCACAGAAAATGCATATTTTGTCTATCTTTAGCATTCGTGCACCCCAGAGGTGGGGAGAAGCAGTGATTGAGTCAGATCTGAATATATGAAGGAAATGGCACTGGCCGACAGCAAGCAGGAGGAATGTAGGCTCTTAAAAGTCTGCTTCCAGGTGAACAGCAGATGAAGGGAGCAGCGGCAATGGGTGGCTGCCTTCTTCTCTGTCTACCTACCACTCCCACCACAAGTGGAAATGGGGAGCACTAATGAAAGAAGCTAAAATAATAATAGCAAAAGTCAAAACAAAAATATTTACTAATTACTATGGATCAGAATATGTACTAAGTGATTTATATCTTCATATCATTTAATAGTTTAAAAAACAAAATTTATTTTGTGAGAGAAAACTTTTCTCACATGGATCAAGGTAGAGTACTTTATAGAAAAGAAAATAGAGGACAAGTGTATGTTACCCTGAAATGGAGCAAAGTTTATGATTCCGCCCAAGTGGAATTCACCACTTTGGCTTACCAAGATACCTGAGATAACCTGTTCGGCCAAGTGCGGTTCATTAATGGAATTACTGCCATCGACTAGGTGTACATATGTGAAAATACCAACATCAGTTTCACGTCTCTATATTGGGACGGGGGAGATGGGGAGGCGGGGGGGCACCAAGTGCTGCGTGCATGTATGTCACTGTCAACATGATTTACATTATGATGTGAGACTATAATGCACCAATAAAAGCATATTAAAAAACAATTGGTAGTTCTAAGCTTCAGGAATTGTCCCTGAGGGAGGGCAGGTATCAAAATCCCTCAATTCCTTTTCCCCCCACCATTTATAACTCATTCTGTATGTATCACATTTCTCTTGCTCTCAATGCTGATGTTGTCTTAGATACTGATGATATATTAGTCAGCTTTTCAATGCTACGATCAAAATAACTGACATGAACAACTTAAAGGAGGAAGGCTTTATCTGGCTCATTTCAGAGGTTTCAGTCTGTGGCCAGCTGTCTACAAGGTAGAACATCATAGCTAACAGGTGAGGCAGAGGAGACCTGCTCATCTCATGGCAGCTGGGTGGGAAGCAGAGAAAGAGAGGAAAAGGTTAGGGACAAGATTTAGTTCCCAAATATGCACCCCCAAGGACACATTTTTACAACTAGCTCCACTCTCCTACAGACTGTACCACCTCCCAGTAGTCCACTCAGCTCACTCAGCTGTCAATGGATGAATCCACTCTGATGCCACAGCCCTCCTGATCCCATCACTTCCCAAAATCCCCACCTGAACATTGCTGCAATGGGAACCAAGCCTTCAACACATGAGTCTTTGGGGAGCACTTTATATCCAAGCCACAACAGATAGCCAGATTGGGTAGTTTATTGTCAAACTAAGAATTGTTTCCAAGGATGAGCATTAGTTATTATGTACTAAAGTACTAACTAAAAAGTGTCAGAATTGTTTCAGTTAATTATTATAAAATATTCATGCAGAAATCTGGCCCTCTCAGAAATAAGTAGGCAAACTAAAACATTTGGTTCCAGAATCCTAACAAATCATGAGCTACAGTCTTCAAGTAGGTCAAATTAGCACATCACAGATAGAAAACTTTGTATAACAGTGTAGAATGAAGTTTAATGTCAACTACTTGCTGGGCTTAGTCAAGAAATTTTTTTAGATCAAAAAGTAAATTTAATACTTTTATAAAGCTCCACTATTCAAAAGAGAAAATTTGGAAGAAACTTGAAGCCCTGGAAAACTCTGACAGTGTTTATATCTGTTACCGAAACTCTCTCATTAAACTTAGGAGAGTGACACCATGCACGTAATGGATTTTGACATCTGTGTATGCAGTGAGGAAATGTTGCTAGGCAGGATGTCTGAACAGTCACTCTTAACTATGACTTTTGTATTGTAAAAGTGTCACATAAATCATCAAAAAAGAAAATAATTGTATTTTCCACTGGAAATATAAAATTTAATTTCTCAAAGCGTTTTTCAATATATTTCTTAGACATCTGAAACATTTATTGAATGTTTAGTATTCACAATTAATAAGATAAGGGCCCTGGCTTCAAGAAAATTATATTCTTAACATTTTATTTCTCTCATTGGCAAAATATAAGGTTTTGAGATGAGGTATAAAGTTGCTTTTCTTGATTTGATAGCATTTCCCAATTGAGTAGCACAAATGTACCCAATGTTCTAAGAATGTCTATTTTGGATGCATAGGATTCCATTGTCACCAAGGGCAGAGAACATAATGGCACCAGGCAAACAAAATTGGTTTCAAGGAGAGATAATTAAACCTGATTATGATGGCAATTATTCCTTTATTGCCTCTTGGATCCAAAATTCAGTCATTTTATGTTGAATCTGTAATTTCACTATGCAGTGAGAAGTTTCTCAATTTGGAGAAACTGACATTTAATGTTTTCCTAGAAATTTGGCTTGGCCCCTAACATATCACCTGCTGTGATGATAGAGTTTCTTAAAAATGTTTGCACAAAATATGCATCCATCTAAAGGTGCCCCAAACCCAAGATAACATATTTTCATAAGCCTTTTAACAATCTTGTTCTAATATTTAATTCTTCAAATCATTTTTTCTTGGGTAGAAGAAAAGGTAAGTAAAGTTGTATGTACACATTTATGCTCTTATGTAGACTCTCGTCTCTATCTCTATCTCTCCTTGCACACACGCCCACACACATGTACACAGTGTCAAATGCTTGATAGGTACAGTACTAGGGAACATAACAATATAAACAATATATGAATATACATTATATACATTGTTTTGTCATAGAACTTAAATTGTTTTCAAATATTATTTATTAAAATTCATGACAAAGGTCTTGGGATCGGACCATTAAAAAGTAGCTGGTATAGTTTTGCTTTCCCACCATGAGGAACTAATTTAGGTTGGATCAAGTTTAAACTACAATGTTAATAGTTTTTGGACAGTGAGAAACATGGGCCTATACCATCTGAGAGAGAGAACGTATTTACATGGATTTTCTTCCTGATTGCATTTTCCAAGCCATAGCAGAAGGAATGAGGACACCCACCTCACTGAGTAGAACAAACAGTGACCCAGAGTGCGAGTCTTCCGGGGCAACTGGGACTTGGGGGGCACGATGCCAGTGAAAAAGGAAGCATACAGAAACCCAAAATAATCTGTGCAAAAATTATCACTATATCTCTGGCCAGCTTCTACATTAAATGTACACACCATGAGGTTTGAAGAAATCTAGCTGGAGAAGGGGGAAAAAATCCATAAAGAGAGATTTTTAAAGAATATTTTGGATTTGGAGATAGCCAGAACACATCGTTCAGGTGAAACGTCTGAAAGTCTACTTTCTAAGAATTAGCACACTATACTCGTTGCTTAGAAGAGACTAGAAATAAAGGGGAAAATATGAGGCCTGTTTTCTTTTCTTTTTTTTTTTTTGCGGTGCTGGGGAGTGAACCCAGGGGCATTCTACCTCCAAGCTACACCTCTTGCCCTATTTTTTATACTTTATTTTGAAACCAGGTCTCACGAAGTTGTGGAGGGCCTCACTAAGTAGCTGAGGCTGGCCTCGAACCCGGATCCTCTGGTCTCTGCCTCCCAAGTACTGGGATTACAAGCGTGCGCCACCACGCCCGGTATGAGGCCTGTTTAATGAGGCCTAAAATCAAGACTCAACATCTACACCGTTTAATTGGTCGTTCTCTGTAGAAGACATCTTAACATGGTATCTCTACAGCACTCCATTTACAACATTGTAATAACAGAAAAAGTTTATTATACACATTGAAAAGTGAAAAAAAGGGACTGGATAATTAACAAATAAATTAATCAACAGAGGATAACCTAAATATAACCAGATATTAGAATTAGTAATCAAGAAGTCTAAAATAGCTAAAGAAATAATTAAGAATGGATTAAAACATAAAACATTATAAAAATAAAGTCACTTCTATAAAAATAACCAAATCAATGTTTCAGTACTGTATACAATGACATCTGAAAATCAAAATTAATTAAATATATTTTCTAGAGGACTGAACACACAAAAATAAGATTAAGTGAGCTAGAAGAAGTGCTAATAGTAAATGTCCAAACACACAGAGGAGAGGTAATATAGACATATATATATATATAACACATAATTTAGATATTATGCATGTGGATATGTGTTAAAATGCTGTAGGACATGTGTAGTTATAATATAAGACAGAAGAGAGAGAAAGAAAATGAGAGAGAAAATATATATCTAAAGAAATACTGGATGGGACTATTCAAAATCTGGTTGAAGACATCAAGCCACAGATTGAATAATCTCCTTAAAACCCAGGACAACTCATTAAGAGCTTGTTCTCTTTATATAGCACCTCTTTATCTGAAGCTAATGTAGTCACTTTGGAATTATTTCAGCTCTATTGTAAAGAATCTGGTGATTCTATTCTTTTTTATTATTATATTTATTTTTTGGTGGTACTGGTGATTGAACCCAGGGGTGCACGACCTCTGAGCTATACCCCCAGGTCTATTTTTTTTTTTTGAAACAGGATCTTGCTAGGTTGCTTAGCGTCTCACTAAGTTGCCGAGGCTGACCATGAACCTGCCATCCTCCTGTCTCAGCCTCCCAAGTAGTGGGATTACAAGTGTGTGCCACTACACCCAACTGATTCTATTCTTAATATCATTAAAAATAGAAATGAACAATAATCCTTCAAAAAATGATAGAAACCACAATGTTTATACACAGTTAGCTATCCAGTTTACCCATCTCCCAAAGGTGTCAGATAACAGAGCCACAGTGAATTTGCCTTTGGCAGAGATATGATGCCACTCCTACAGTAAAAGTGGGACCAATACAAGTCACTACTTCTCATCCTGCTTCCAAGCATTTAAGATGAGTATTTTAATGAGCAGTTTTATCTTTTATTTAAGAGATATAGTACTTTTTAGATATTCAAAATTCTTTTTGTTGTTGTTTTGTGTGTGTGTGTGTGTGTGTGTGTGTGTGTGTGTGGTGCTGGGGATTGAATCCAGGGGTATTCTACCTCTGAGCTACATCCCTGCCCTATTTTATTTTTATTTTAGACATGGTCTCACCATTGTTAACAACTTTAGTTGACAAGACATATATGCTGCAATTTTCTTTTAAAAAGTTAAGTAAAGGCATTGAGATAACTGTATAACACCCTATGTGTGTGTGTGTGTGTGTGTGTGTGTGTGTGTGTGTGTGTATACAGGGAGTCATTTTTTAATTGTGTAGAGCTACATTGACTAGTAAAACATCCATTAACTGGAAACCAGTTTTTTAAACATTTTAAAAAATCTGTTTGAAAAAAAATTATTGAATAATTTTATGGGCTAAAGCGTGTGTTGAGATAGACATGGGCAGTTCCTGTCCCTTCATATTTTATAGGACAGCAGGAAAGGTTACGGTACACAGCGATGAGAAACAATAATGGAATTTCAGTAAATGCATTAAAATATTTTCTCAACAAGACTTTTTGAAAGTTTTCTGTGTTTTCTTTTATTTATCAATGTCACATTGAATTGAAAAAATCATAATTGTGTACATTTATGGAGTATAATATGATGTTTTGATATATATACATGTGTAATGATTAAACCAAGCCACTTAACATATCCATCACCCCACTTGCTTTCAGTTTTTGTGGTGGTGTAACCCAGTGCAAAGAGTTCACCCCTTCATGAGTGCAAAGCTGATAAGCACAACTAGAAGACCAATGCAAGTAAGGAGAGCACTGGGGATAATTCCCGAAGTAGTGTCTCTCCCCAAACAACAAAAGCAAGGGGCACTTACCTTATTAGGGAAACTCACGCACATTCATTTTGGAAAGACTCACCAAGGTGGGCACATTCCTGGACATGCTCAGTTTGAGGTCATGCTTCATCAGACATCACATGTTCAAAAACAGAAGATGGAAGGCCTCCTGGGAAGGGGATTTGGTATTAAGATGAACAAAGCTTACTTGAGGCCACCAAAAAAGAGTGAGCCAGAGTGATTCAGTGATTTTGTCTGGCTCCTTGTGGTTTTCTCTGAAAGGTCTTTTCGAGAACAAAAAACAACTCTTAAGGAGTGCTAATGGTCATTTAAATGGGCGGCAGCTGTTCGTCCATAAGCATAAGCAATTGCCCCTAAAAGTAGCTGACAGTGGGACATTTGAAATCTACTTTCTTATCTATTTTGAAAAATACATTATTGTTAACAATACTCTCTCTGCTAAGCAATAGATCTCCAAACTTATTCCTCCAGTTTAAACGAAACGTGGCACCTTTTGACAAATATCTCCATTCCCTCCCTCCCCTGCCTGCCCCTGCCCTCAGCCTCAGGTATCCACTTCTGTGAGTTTGACTTTTGTAGATTCTACATATAAGTGAGCTCACACAGTATTTGTCTTTCTATGCCTGGTTTATATCACCGAACTTGCTTGTGTGAGAGTGCCAGATGAATTTTTAAAATACTTCATATTTAAAGTACTCACTTTTTCTGAGGGAAACATTACTATTACTATTCACAATATAATAATACAATTTTGATGCTAAGGCCTAAATCAATTGCAATTGACTAATACAATATCAGCTAAATTATCCAATATTTAAATAGTAACCTGCTGTATTGTTTATTTTTGAATTTCCTTTTGCTGAGCATTAAAAATTCTTCAGTAAATATAGAGTTAAGTTAGATAAGAAAGTAAATATGAACTCAATCATTACTTCAGACAACTAGTCATAAATTAAAGCCGTGTATTAATGAAATGTCACATTAAAATAAAGAATCGTGCCAAAGGGACAGAAAATCATCATGATTAAGGGTGATTTGGAAGAAGTGTAAAGTGATTAGAACTATATCCTCTTATATCTTGATATTAAGCATGGTATAATTTTTCATACTGAGATGTTTTACTCCTTAGAACTATTATCCACTGAATGTTTTGATCATAATCTACATGCTGTATTACCAACACAATGAATATTCCAATTGTTTCTATGCAGATTGCCTCTTCAATATCCGTGGTGAGGAAATCAGCATTCTTTGTTATCCAAGATCCACGTATCCACTTCAATTTTATAGTTAAATGAGTGAATGTGAACGTTTATGTCACCTGTGAGATAATCAGAAGAATTTTATTCATGCATTCTCTTATGACTGTATACTTATGGAACTTCCTGAAATTGTTTGTGATTGTAGAATAGTTGATATAAAAGATAGAGGACACTCAAGGTCTTCTACAATTCAGTCCCTCCTTATCTTAGAAACAGAGTGCATAAATCTCTCTTTTGTCTTCATACCTGTGTTCCTCCTATTAACATTTTCAAACACTTCCCACCACTAGAGGCAGCATGACAATGGTGATGGGAGCTGGTCTACCAGACTGTGGGCAATAAGGAGGGAAACTATCTAAAGAAAACTGAAAAACACTAAAAAAAGTAATACAATTGCATTGGAAATTCAGTGTGTGTGTGTGTGTGTGTGTGTGTGTGTGTGTGTGTGTGTGTGTGTATTACTGGGTATTGAACCCAGAGGCATTCTACCTCCCAGATACACCCCCAAGCCTTTCTATTTTTTGTTTTTGAAACAGGGTCTCACTAAGATGCTGAGGGTCTTGCTACATTGCTGAGTCTGTCCTCAAACCTGAGACCCTCCTGTCTCAGCCTCTCAAGTACTAGGATTACAGGCATGCTTCACCATGCCTGGCATATACTGGCAATTTTAAATAAGGTCAACAGTAATGTCCGCTAGCCTAAACAGTTTTTATTGGGATAAGTTCCTAAACCATTGCTGCAATTATGATGTGATTTAATAATATATGCAAGCTTTATAGCAGCTGGTTTTTAGTTTTGTTCTTCAATAATATATATATATATATACACACACACACACACACATTAATTTAGAGGACTGTCATTTACACAATCAGTTCCTGATGTAAAAGGACTGCTCTGTGTGATGGTTTGGAACATAGTTGGTTTTGAACCATTTCTTAACTACATGGTTTTGAGTTCATTGAAGTTTTCAGTTGTTTAGGATGGTTCTAACTGACTTTGTATGCTTCTCCATTCCTTTGTCCTTTCCTTATACCCCACTGAAGTCCTGATTCTTTTTTTTTTTTTTTT
>PVJS01032379.1:0-22805 GCA_004027185.1 Glis glis | reverse complement strand
GTGTGTGTGTGTGTGTGTGTGTGTGTGTGTGTGTGTGTGTGTTACTGGGGATTGAACCCAGGGGCATTTTACCTCTGAGCTTCTCACCCAGCCCTTTTTATTTTTTATATGGAAACAGGGTCTTGCTAAGTTGCTGAGAGCCTCACTAAGTTGCTGAGGCTGGCTCTGAAGCTGTGATTCTCCTGTCTCAGCCTCACAAGTACTAGGATTACGGGCATGTGCCACCATGCCCAGCTTGTTTGTATTCTTGATAATTGTCATTCTAACTGGAGTTAGATGAAATAGTATAGTTTTGATTTGCATTTCCCTGACTGCTAATGATGTTGAATATTTTTTCATATATTTATTTGCTATTTGAGTATCTTTGTGTCTATTCAGTTCCATTGCCCATTTTCATTAGGTTATTTGTTTTTAGTATTAATTTTTTTGAGTTCTTTATATATGCTAGATATTAGTCCTCTATCAGAGGAGTAGCTGGCAAAGATTTTCTCCCAATCTGTAGACTCTCTTCAGACTCTTGATTGTATCCTTTGCTGACAGATGCTTTTTAATTTGATTCCATCCCATTTATTGATTCTCAGTTTTATTTCCTGAGCTTCAGGGATCTTATTGAGGAAGTCTCTACCAGTGCCTGTATGTTTGAGAGTTGGTCCTATGTCCTTTTTTAGTAATTGCAAAGTTTCTGGTCTAACTTCTTGGTCTTTGAGCCACCTTGAACTGACTCTTGTATAGGGTGAGAGATTGGGGTATAATTTCATTCTTCTACATATGGATATCCAGTTTTCCCAGCACTACTTCTTGAAAAGGCTATCTTTTCTCCAACATATGTTTTTGGCTCTTTTGTTGAAAATCAACTGGCTATAAGTGTAAGGATTTGTTTCTGTATCTTTTATTCTCTTTCAGTGGTTGATGTGTCTGCTATTGTGCCAGTATCATGCTGTTTTTATTACTATAGCTCTGTAGTATAATTTGAAGTCAGGTGTTGTGATGCCTCCAACATGGAGACCACAGTTTTGAAATAGCGGTGCACCTGGAGTCACCTCACCACATAACTAAGTTTATGAGACTCCAATGTCGTTTTCCAGGATCCATCTGTGTTCTTTATATGCCAAATAGACAAGTTGAAAAGGGACGTGGCAGATGTCATTACCTTTTCAACTTTCAAGTCTTTGACATTGACACTAATCTTTGCAATCCCCCCAAGAATTTAAGAAATTTCTTTTGGTTTACTTACTACCTAAAAGGAATTTGGATTACCCATCTACTTTTCTAAGGACACAGTGATCTATTAGCCAACGCCTTAGGTCTCTATGGGTGAGACAGTACTGTTTTGGTTCTCCTGACCATTACAGTAACCATGCCCACTTACTTTATGGCAGTCATGTGCCACTCCCTGGGATTATTCCCACTGCATTTAGAAATTCTGGTTTGATGGCTGCAGTCTCCATTATAAGATATCTATCACTGCAGAGAAGAGCAACCTTATATCTCCTCAAGGATTCTGAGATTCTGTTCACAAATCTATGTCTCATAGTCATGGTGAAAGATTTGTTCTCTGGATCCTCCTAGGGTGGGTGAGTAGGTCCTACATAACTCCACACACACCCCAATCTCCCTAAGCCTTTGGATTAACTTCCACTTAACTGTGGGTACTGCTGGGTGGATGGAGGTCAAGTGAACAATGGGTCTTCCACTCCGGTACTTCTTACAGTGGGCACAGTGTGTCCCCAAACCCATCCCATGATTATTTTCCCAGTTTGACATGCATAACAGGAAAAGACATACTCAGCATACAAACATATTGTTAAAGCTTTTTCTTTTTTATAGTCATTTTAATTTAATTAATTTATTTATTTTAGAGGAGGAAAGATTTTATTGGGACTCACAGTTTCAGAGGTTTCGGTCCATTTATTCAGCTCCGAAGAATAAATGTCAGCAGCTGCGGTGGCAGGGAGCATGGAGGGATGCTGCTCCTACTTCATGGAGGCTGGAAGTTGCTCTCACATCATGGAGAACGGAAGCTGCTCTTACATTATGGAGGACAGAAGTCGCTCCAACATCATGGAAGCTGGAAGCTGCTCCCACGTCATGGAGGCTGGAAGCTGATATCATGTCATCATGGCCAGAAGCTGCCCTCACATCTTGGAGGCCGGAAGTTGCTCCCACATCATGGATGACGGAAGTTGCTCCCACATCATGGAGGACGGAAGCTGATCTCATGTCATGGTGGCCGGAAGTCACTCTCACATCATGGAGGCCGGAAGCTGCTCTCACATCATGGTGGATGGAAGTTGCCCTCACATCATGGTGACCAGAAGCTGTTCTCACATCATGGAGGACAGAAGTTGCTCTCACATCATGGAGGCTGGAAGTCGCTCTCACATCATGGTGGCCAGATCTGCTGCCACATCATGGAGGATGGAAGCCGCTCTCACATCGTGGTGACCAGAAGCTTCTCTCACATCATGGAGGCTGGAAGCTGCTCTCACATCATGGAGGCCTGACACTGCTCTCACATCATGGTGGCCGAAAGCTGCTCCCACATCATGGAGGCCAGTGATCCAGTCCCAGTGATCCAGGGACACAGAATAACCCAGTTATGAATGAATGATTCATTCTGCTGCTGCAGAATGCAGAATGCTTGTTCTGCCCCAGTGTTACCTTCCAGGCATGCAGGCGGGGCTTCTGAATGTCTGCGAGCAGACCAGTTGGCATGGTAACATAGGCATACTAAGATCTTGGAATTTATAGACCCCAGACTTAAAGAGGAAGAGGTTGAACAGCACCCTGTATTTTTCTCACATAGATCAGTGATGTCAGACCAGACCAGCCTGCCTTATAAAAATAAGGTACTAATTGCTAGTGAAAGAACAAATGTAGGTAGAGCCCTTTGGTGTATTTAGACAGCTGCATCCTAGTTCTCAGAAATGCAAAATTAGCTGAAGCTGCCCTTAAGGCAGAGAGAGGTCACACGCAACCGCCCTCCCTCCCTTCCTCCCTCTCCTCTGTAACCCAGTTATGGAATGGAGAGGGCAATAAAAGTAAGCTATTGCCCCAGATAAGGAAGACAAGATAATTAAACACTTGCATAGGGCATATGGTGGGAAAGGCACCATTGTCATGGGAACCCAATAAAAATCCCTATTTAAGACCCAGGGGTTTAGGGGGACATCAGTGTCCCCCTCAAGTGCTCTGCTGCATCCTCTTCCGGTGTGGTGCTATTTCTCTTCTACTTCTAATAAATCCTGCTTTAACTTTGCAACTGTGTTTCCTGGCTCTTATTTCTATAATTGCCAATAAAAAGAACCCATAAGCATACACCAAAACCGTAACAGCCAGAAGCCACTCCCACATCATGGAGGCCGGAAGCTGACATCACATCATGGAGATGGTAGCTGATCTCACATCAGAGAGGTCAGAAGCTCCTCCCACATCATGGAGGCCAGAAGTCTCTCTCACATCATGGAGGCCGGAAGTCGCTCTCACTTCATGGAGGCCAGAAGTCGCTCTCACATAATGGAGGCCAGAAACTGTTCTCACATTATGGAGGACAGTAGCTGAGCTCACATCATAGAGGCTGGAAACTACTACTACATCATGGAGGAAAGAAGCTGATCTCACATCATGGTGGCTTGAAGTTGCTCCCATGTCATGGAGGACGGAATCTGCTCTCACATCATAAAGAATGGAAGCCATTCCCACCTCATGGAGGACGGAAGCCTCTCTTACATCATGGAGGATGGAAGCTGCTCTTACATCACAGGAAGGAAGCGGCTCCCATATCATGGAGGCTGGAAGTCGCTCCCACATCATGGGGGACAGAAACCATTCCCAAATCATGGAGGATGAAAGTTGCTCTCACATCATAGAGGATGGAAGCTGCTCTCACATCATAGAGGACAGAAGCTGCTCCCATATCGTGGTGGCCAGAAGTCGCTGCCACATCATGGAGACCGGAAATGACTCTCACATCATGGTGGGCAGAAGATTCTGCCAGAAGCTGCTTCCACATCATGGAGGATGGTACCTGATCTCACATCATAGAGGCTGAAAGCTACTCCCACACCATGGAGGCCGGAAGCTGCTCTCACATCATAGAGGACAGAAGCCGCTCCCATATCGTGGTGGCCAGAAGTCGCTGCCACATCATGGAGGCCAGAAATGACTCTCACATCATGGTGGAAAGAAGATTCTGCCAGAAGCTGCTTCCACATCATGGAGGCCGGAAGCTGATCTCACATCATGGAGGCCAGAAGCTGTTCCCTCTTCATGGAGGATGGAAGTCGCTCTCACATCATGGAGGATGGAAGTCGCTCTCACATCATGAAGGATGGAAGTCGCTCTCACATCATGGAGGCCGGAAGTCACTCTCACATCATGGAGGCCAGAAGTCGCTCTCACATCATGGAGGCCGGAAGTCGCTCTCACATCATGGAGGCCGGAAGTCGCTCTCACATCATGGAGGACAGAAGTCATTCTCACATCATGGAGGCCAGAATTTGCTCTCAAATTATGGAGGACAGAAGCCACTCTCACATCATGGATGCCAGAAGTTGCTTTCATGTCATGGAGGCAAGAAGTTGCTCTCATGTCATGGAGGCCGGAAGCTGCTCTCACATCATGGAGGCCAGAAGTCATTCTCACATCATGGAGGCCAGAATTTGCTCTCAAATTATGGAGGATAGAAGCCACTCTCACATCATGGAAACTGGAAGTCACTCTCACATCATGGAGGCCGGAAGTCGCTCTCACATCATGGAAACTGGAAGTCGCTCTCACATCATTATGATAGTTGATCTGGTTTGTCAACTTGACTCACCCCAGATCATGTGACTTTGGTTGTGTAACAACAGATTGAACCGGAAGTCCTGCCCTAAATGTGGGCAGCAGGGTTCTGATAGGTGCAGGACTTGGATAAAAGAAGGAGAAAGCCACGTAGAGGGAGCTGCGACTCTTCCTGAAGAGAACGCATCTGCTCTCGTTTGAGATCGTCAGTCTGCAATTTTGCCATTTCCTTGAGCTTCTTGATCTTCTGCTGTCATCTGGGATCCTCGGCCTCCAGCCTTCGAACTGAAGCTTCGCCGTCATTTCTCCGAGGAGTTTCCTTGTCTTCACATCTTGGACTGGACTGAATTGGTGGTTGCTTCGATCCTGGGGCTCCAGCTCCGAAGAGTTTCCTTGTCTCCACATCTTGGACTGGACTGAATTGGTGGTTGCTTCGATCCTGGGGCTCCAGCTCTTGGACCACCCGACCGGCTGCTGATTCCTCTGACTCTTCACGTGCAGTCGAAATTCAGGACTGTATTGTGAGCTAATCTAATAAATCCTTTTCCCCCTCCCTTCCTCTCTTCATTCTGTGAATTCTGTTGATCTGACCAATACAATCATGGAGGCCAGAAGTCGCTCTTACATCATGGGCCGGAAGCCATTCTCACATTATGGAGGTTGGAAGCTGCTCTCACATCATGGAGGATGGAGGTCACTCTCACAGCATGGAGGCCAGAAGGCACTCTCACATCCTGGGCCGGAAGCCGCTCTCACATCATGGAGGCTGGAAGTTGCTCTCACATGGAGGACAGAAGTCGCTCTCACATCATGGGCCGGAAGCCGCTCTTGTTATGGTTTCAGTTCCGCCATGAGTTCTTTTCTCAGCCTAGTATAGAAATAAAGAGCCAGAAAATCCTGAGTACACAGCTAGAGTAATATTTATTGGCAAAGCGACAGGAAAGCACCACACACACAGAGGAGAGTGAGGCAGAGTCCTCGAGCAGGGCATTCCTATCCTCTGGGTTTCAAGCCTATATCTGTTTTTTACTTCCTTATCCTGTGGGAACAGGCTGTGAGAGCGAGCTGACCTGTCACAACAGGGTATGCCTTTATCAGCAACCCGGATGATGATGATCACTTGGTTTCCCTTTGAGTCCTGACCATCTGTGACCAGAACATTCCCCCCTCTCTTAACTTGCATACATCCATGGGCATGGGAGCAGGGGGGAGGGCTTCATTTGTCTGTTCTGGCTACTTCCTGCTGTGAGGGGGACGATGTGTGGCCCCCAGCCTGAAGATGCATGCAAGTAACGTGTTCTGCATGAAAGACTATATCCTGAAATAGGAAGGGCCTCCCATATAATTTTTCAAAGGGTGTAAGATTTAGTTTGCCAGGCATGCTATGGATCTGCATCACAGTCATGAGTAACTGCCACCAGGGGGCTTGTACTTCTTGAGCCAATTTGAGGAGGTATCTTTTTAATATCCCATTGGCCCTTTCTACTTTTTCAGAGAATTGGGGATGCCAAGCACAGTGCAGATTGAAGTCAATGCCCAAGGCCTGAGTAACTCGTGTGACCTCAGATTTGAAGGCCAGCCCATTGTCACTTTGTAATGAGTGGGGAACTCCAAAGTAGGGAATAATTTCTTGAAGTAGAATATTTACTACCTCTTGTGCTTTTTCTGATTTGCAAGTGAAGGCCTCTACCACCCCGTGATGGTATCTACCAACAACAACATCTCTCTGTGTCTCTTTCCTCCTGGCATGTGAGTAAAATCAATCTACCAATCTTCCCCTGGATATGTAACCCCATATTGTTAGACTGGTGGACTTAATAGTCTATTTTGGGGGTAATTCCTAAGGCAGATTTCACACCCCTGTATGATGTGGCTCATTGTTTTCTGTAACAGCTCTCCTGTGAAGAGCCTTAAGGCTAGTCTTAAGGAATTATCTCTCCCCAGGTGATGTATTTGATGAAGGGTTTTGAGTATTTTCCATTGTAAGATTTGAGGTAGCCACATCCTTTTATCAGAGGTAATCCACCATCCTCTATGGTCCATAGTGCACCCTTGTTGTTTGGCTTTGGCATTTTCTCCTAAGGAGTACACAGGCCTCACATAGGGTAATAATGACCCCTCTCACAAGATGGGGCAGAGAATCGTTCAGCATGGGCAGGTGGCAGCCTCTCGGACTGCCTTGTCAACCAAATGATTACCCTGAGTGACAAGATCTATTCCCTTTTGATGCCACCTGCAGTGAATTATGGCTACACTTTGGGACACTTTGAAGGCGGACACTTTGGGAATCTATAGGACACTTTGAAGGCAGTGTTAGAGAGGAAAATTTATAGCACTGAGTGCCCACATAAGAAAAACAGAAAGTCACCAAATAAACAACCTAATGACACACCTCAAGGACCTAGAAAAACAGGAACAGTCAAAACACAAAGCTAGTAGAAGGCAGGAGATAACTAAAATCAGAGCAGAAATCAATGAAATAGAGAATAAAAAAACAATATAAAGGATCAACAAAACAAGAAGCTGGTCCTTTGAAAAGATTAACAAGATTGACAAACCACTAGCTAACCTAACCAGAAGAAGGAGAGAATCAACCCAAATTACCAAAATAAAAAATGAAGAAGGAGACATCACTACAGATAGTGGAGAAATCCAGAGGAGCATCAGAAACTACTTTGAAAACTTATATTCCAATGAACTGGAAAACATGGACGAAATCGGCAGATTTCTAGACACATACAGCCTACCTGCATTGAACCGAGAGGATATAGAAAACCTGAATCAACTAATAGCAAGCACAGAGATAGAAACAGCATTAAAAAATCTGCCATTAAAGAAAAGCCCAGGCCAGATGGTTTTCCAGCTGAATTCTACAAAACTTTTACAGAATTAAACCCAATACTTCACATTATTCCATAAAATTGAAAGAGATGGAATTCTTCCAAATTCCTTCTACAAGGCCTGCATCACATTAGTACAAAAGCCAAATAAAGATACCTCAAGAAAAGAAAACTACGGACCAATATCATTGATGAACATAGATGCAAAAGTTCTAAACAAAATACTAGCCACGTTCATTCAAAATCGTATCAAGAAAATTGTACACCATGACCAAGTTGGTTTCATCCCAGGAAAGTAAGGCTGGTTCAACATATACAAAACAATACATGTTATTCACCACATAAACGGAACTAAAAACAAGAATCACATGATCATTTCAATAGATGCTGAAAAAGTATTTGACAAAACCCAACACCCATTCATATTAAAAACCCAACACCCATTCATGTTAAAAACTCTTCTAAAATAGAACGAACATACCTCAACATCATTAAGTCAATATATAACAAACCCAAAGCCAATATCATATTGAACAGGGAAAAATCGCAGGAATTCCCCGTAAAATCAGGAACAAGACAAGGATACCCTCTATCTCCACTCCTTTTCAATATAGTCCTCAAGACACTTGTCAGAGCAATAAGACAAGAGAAGGATATCAAAGGAATTCAAAAAGGAAAAGAAGAATTAAAATTATCTCTATTTGCAGATGATATGATCCTATATCTAGAAGACCCATGTTCATAGCAGCACAATTCACAATAGCCAAATTATGGAACCAACCTAGGTGTCCATCAACAGATGAATGGATTACAAAATTATGGGAAATACACAATGGAATTCGACTCAGCAATAAAGAAGTACAAAATTATGTCTTTTGCAAGAAAATGGAAGGACCTGGAGAATATTATGTTAAGTGAAATTAGCCAATCACAGAAGGAGAAGGGTCATATGTTTTCTCTAATATGTGCAAGATAGGGAGTAGTAGGTGTTATGCCAAAGTTCTGTTTTCCCCGAAGACCACCAAGGAGCTGACACTAATTTAAAAGCAAGAGGGTCTTTATTGCAAGCTCGAGCCCGGACTCCCAGCATTCACCGATGCAGCGGCTTTGGCTGAGAGCCCTGAGTCTCTAGAAAGCAGGGATTTTATTACAGCAAGGGAGAAGGGAGGGGGAGCATAAAGGGGGACAATTCAGCAACATAATGATTAGTTGACATTTTACATAGATACCCCAGTTTGTTTTATTTGGCACCAGTTGCATAAGTCTGGTCATCCTGACCCAGCTCTACTCAGGGACATCAAGTGTATTACATTGGGGTAGCTGTGATTAGTCTAGGACAGGAGTGAGGGTTGCGGGAAACAGAAACTTAGGCCTGCTATATTTTTAGCATTTACCAAAGCCTGTCATGGCATTACTTTGGCTCTTCATTCCCCCTCACTCGTACCTATAAGAGACAATCATGGCTCTTTTTGTGACAACTGAATTGTACCTAATAACGGACCCAGAAGAGTGGATAGAGTTATTAGCCATGGTGATGTGTTAAGTCAAGAGTTTGAACCAACCTTGTTGTTATTTTCTCTTTTTACTTTTGCCATGGATTCCCTGATTACTCCTGAATGATTGGCATAAAAACAATATTCTTTTCTTAGAGTAACACACATACCTTTTTGTTTTGTGCCTAGGGGTAAATCTTTATCTCTAATTGCAGAAGCGGACATACAGAAGCAGATAAGCAGATTGTTAGCGCTTACAAATTTCTTTTGACCATTACGTTTGAGGTGTAAAAGTGGAGGCTGCCTTTGGGCTTGCCCCAGCTTGTTGGTTCCCAGGATGCTAAGTTAACAGGTTTACAAACAGGAACCAAGCATGTAATGAGAATCTTGTTATTTCATAACAATTTACTTATTATTAAGTTCTTTTTAGTCTTATCTTTAGTGGCTGTTCGGTCTTTGGAACAATCCATTTAGCCTCAGTCAGTTGATCTTTGGGTGAAGCTGGCTTTCTAGGGCCCAGTCCAACGAGGCTCAAGCAGATGTGCAGGCAGCTTCTTCATGTACACCTGGTCACCGGGCTGGAACGGGTGGAGAGTCTCTAACTGGGACCTGTTAGGTCCAGTTTGAGCAGCCGCAATAGCAGAGTGTACTTTTCTCTAAGCTTAGTGTAGGGCCTGCAAGGAACTGATTAAATCTGAATTAAGATTCAAACAAACATTCACACCATAATCTTTTAAGGAATGATTCCTTTTACATAGGGTGTACACTGCGCACGGAAGAGGGTGAAGGAAAGAAGGTCTATATCCCGTTTTTGCCAGACTCAGATTAATTTGGTCAAAGTTTCTCTGATTCTATTCATCCTTTCTACCTGTCCAGAACTCTGAGGCCTATAAGCACAATGAAGTTTCCAGTCTAATATTTTAGAGAGGTTTTGAGTAACCTTAGCCGTGAAGGCTGGGCCATTGTCAGTCCCTATCATATAGAGGAGGCCAAATTGAGGTAAAATTTTCATTATGAGCTATTTACTGTCACCTGAGCTGTCTTACTTTACATTGGAAATACTTCTACCCATCCAGAATAAGTATCCATAAATGCTAGAAGATACCTGTAGCTGCAGGAGCCTGGTTTTACCTCAGTGAAGTCAATCTCCCAGTGGTTGATTGGGCTTGTTCCTCATAACCTAGGGTTAGGTTCAGCTGAAACACATCTGTTAGCATTTACACAAATACAAACAGAATTTTACAGTTATTTCATGGATTAAAGGACGGAGACCTTTGATAAAATATTCCACATTCTTTAGGGAGGTAAAATCTCATTAGGCAACAGTGCCCACCCCAAGTCAGTCTATTTTTGCTTGTAAATCTTGTTTTGAGTGCGCTGGTTTCTCCAGTATGGCGCTGCAGGATCACAGGTAAGACTAGCATTTCGCCCACTGGCCTTAGGGCTATTTCCAGACACCAGAGCTTGTGCCCATAGTACCTGTGAGGAAGTCACCATTGCTACTCCTCCGCACAACAGATTCCTTCCAATATAAAGCTGCTAACCATCCGTAAACAGTGTCTCATCTGGATTTTTCCAGGGAACATCTCTCAGGTCCAGCTGGGTTCCTTGAGAAGCACTCAGGATTTCCAAGCAGTCATGAATCAGTTCCTATTCATTGTCATCAGGCAGCAGGGTGGCAGGATTTAAAGAGCTAGTGGCTAGAAACTTGACCTTCTGAGAGTCTAGCAACAAAGTCTGATAGTGAGTTAGACGAGCATTTGAGATCCAGCGGTTTGGGGGTGATCTCAAAACAGTTTCCATAGCATGAGGGGCCACTAGGTGAAGCTCTTGACCCAAAGCTATGGCCTTTAGGCAGTTAGGGCATCCTGACGTGACAGGGTCTCTCAGCCACATACAACTGGAATGTTTTTTCAAGATTAGGGAGGGTTAGGGCCGGTGCCCTTATCAACGCTTGTAAAAGTCTTTCTTAGACCAACCTATCTGTTTTTCTTCTTCCTTTATCTTTTCTTATCAAAATTTCTCATACTCATATACCTTCTTACATCTCTTTCTCATCCCTACATACTGGTTCCTTTCTGCCATAGTTTAAACAAAACTATCTATTCAAGTTTTACAGTGGCCTAGACTCTAAAGAGTTACAGTTTTTCCTTTCAGATGTTTACATTTTAGGCAACCTAGGACAGCAAACTTAAGGAAAACAAAAAAGAGCAAGGAAAAAGGAAAACCAACTTGGCAATGCAATGCAGCATTTTTAGGTTCCCCCTCTCTTTTTAAGCACAAATATAGCATTTTACTGTAAACCTTTTGAATAACCATCTTTATCACATGTGCAGTATTACTTTCATAAACTTTAGCCTACACAAACATTTCTTCGACATGCTCAAACTTTCTGCGACTTGCTTTTAGCCTTCTGAATTCTCCTTCCTTTCCCATTTGGGACAATCTTATTCTAAAAATATTCTCTCCCTCAAAGCCCTCCAGTTTCTGTAACTTCTTTCTTTCTTTTTTTTTTTTTTTTTTTTTTGCGGTACCGGGGATTGAACGCAGGGGCGTTCTACCTCCGCGCTACGCCCCCAGCCCTATTTTTTATACTTTATTTTGAAACCGGGTCTCACGAAGTTGCGGAGGGCCTCACTAAGAAGAGAGAGAGAGAGAGAGACAGAGCGAGAGCTAAGGCTGGCCACGAACCTGGATCCTCCGGTCTCCGCCTCCCAAAGTACTGGGATTACAAGCGTGCGCCACCACGCGTGGCCTGTAACTTCTTTCTAATGCCAGGGACCAACTGGATTACAAAGGCCAAATTGAGTGCTTTTGGATCTATGGGAGTATATAGCCGGTAGGCTTCCAGCAAGCGCTCGAGGAAGGCACTAGGTGCCTCCATTGGTTCTTGCAAGGTTTAACTCACCTTTGCCTTCACCCCTCTTAGGAGAGTCTGGTGAAACCGGTCAAGACACTTCTTTACCTTGATCATCATTTGGATTCCAATTTGGACGGGAGGAAGGGAAACAGCCTTAATTCGTCTCAGGTCTGAGGTGACATCACCCTTCAGGTTTAGGACAGTTTTTCCCAGCTTCATGAGGAATGTGCTCCTTTTCTTCAGAAGGAACAGGGCCTGAAGAAGTTGCTCATAATCATTTTAGGTGAAGTGACTCAGAGAAAGGAGGGTGATGGCTTTTTTAATTACGAAGTACAAAGAAAAGAAAACCAAATTCATTTTAGCGGCATTTCTCAGAGGGGGAGAACAAGGCTTCACTGTCCACCGGGGAGGGTCTCTATGGGCTGAAGGTTTTGCCACTCCTACCTTTGCCCCTTCTTTGCCCCTCCCAACTTGTTGCCGTTCCTCTCTTTATTTGGATGAGGTCCCATGTACCCTCGTTTGTACCCTAGATATTTTTGATGTCTCCAATTAAGAAAACACTGCAATTCCCAAGACACTCTCATTAGCCACAGGTGGATCGTGGCTATTAAGGCCAAAATCTCGAGTGTGGGAGGATCCTGTTTCTTATTAATTTGCTTCACAGAGAATATGCCATAACTTAGGTGGGGATGAAAGTCTAAGGCTGACAAGAGGGCTGAAATGGCTATCCATGGGCGCTCCTCCTTCTCAATCTCTGCACTGAGGGCTCTCGGGTGCATACAGGGGCAGTGTTCTGTTAGATGATGGAGGAAGGGAGCGCAGGAATCGGAGAACAAATGTCCCCACAGCCTCCAATATAAAGTCTGTGTACAGTAGGGGCATGGACTTTTCTGAGGACATAGCCGGAGTATAAAAAGACGAGCGTTTTCCCCAAGTTCTATTTCCCAGAGGTCTTTTAACAGAGTGTCCCATCTTTGACGGGGGCAGAACCGACAGGCACTCATTGGTCTCTCTTTCAAATAAAATTTCAGACCAGATTTGGATGTAGGGCACCTGGTCAGGGTGGCCAGGCCTGCCAAACATTACACACTGAACACAGGGAGCAGAGGGGAGATCAGTAATTCCTTCTGCTGGCCAGCCTGTGAAGAACAAAGAGGTTAACTGAAGTGCTGTAGTTAGCAGCTTGCCTCTGAAATTCCTGAAAGTGAGTTAAGAAGCAGTCAAGGACAGTGAGACACGGCGAGGCTGCAGACTGATTTTGTCCCATTGCCAAAACAAAATACCACTTGATAGTTACCAGTTCACAAACTTCAGCAAACATTTGTCTTTCCTTCAAAAGTTTAGACAAAAACTCCGGTCTCATCCTGTGAGGGATGAAATCCTCTATCTTTTTACCATCCAGAAATCACATGTCAGATTGAAAAGCCCAACATTGAGAGAGAAAATTCCACCTCTGCACAGACTACTACTCAGCTTCCCACAGGGCTTTTAAGAGTGTCCCATTCTAGGTGGGGGCAAAACCAATGGGCACTCATCAGGTGCCTACAAAACCAGGATGGGTTTCCCCAGAACCTCAATATAAGCTGTGGCACTGGCTTAGTCCCACTTGCATGGCAATAAGCGACGAGAACTGTTGCCCTGTAGGGTGCAAGGCTCCAGGTTGCTTACTGGCCACCACTGAGCCTAAGCAAGCTCAGGAGAGGGCCAGGGTCTTACCTGTCTGCCCTACACTAGTTATAGGGACGATTCTCCTCCCCTGGAGGTTTGGCTGTAGCTACACTGTGGCTGGGAGTCCTCCAACGTCATGAAGAGCCTCGTCGTGCCAGATCCCCAGTCATCCATGAGGTTTTGATCCTGTTAGGGGAGGGTCACTGACCTTGCAAGATGCAGTGGTGTCAGGCCACTGTCGGGAAGGCCCCGTTGACCACCACGTTTGGGCGTCAAAACTGTTACGGTTTTGGTTCCGCCGTGGGTCCTTTTCTTAGCCCAGTATAGAAATAAACAGCCAGAAAATCCTGAGTGCACAACTAGAGTAATATTTATTGGCAAAGCGACAGGAAAGCGACACGAGCCTTATATCTGTTTTTTACCTCCTTATCCTATAGGAACAGGCTGTGAGAGCAAGCTTGCCTGTCAAAACAGGATATGCTTTTATCAGCAGCCTGGATGATGACCATCACTTGGTTTTCCTTTGAGTCTTGACCATCTGTGACCGGAACACTCTTACATCATGGAAGACGGAAGTTGCTCTCACATCATGGAGGACGGAAGTCGCTCCCCTCTCACATCGTGGAGGATAGATGCTGGTCTTATATGATGGAGGACAGAAATCGCTCTCACATCATAAAGGCCAGAAGCTGCTCTCCTGTTAAAGCTTTTTCTAACCCTTTGAGATAAAATGTTGACTCTGCTTGGTGGGCCCATAAAAACCAGCTCTGCCTAATAGAACTTCATAATCTTCTCTACCTTCTATTAGTTTCCTGGAGTTGCCACAATAATGTACAACCAACCGGGTGGCTGATAGAACAGAAACTTATTCTTTATGTTTTAGAGGCTAAATCAGACTGCTGTCAGGGCCAAGCTTCTTCTGAAGGCTCTTTGGAATAATCCTTGCTTTTTCTTAGCCCTGGTGGTTCTCAGCATTCCTTGGCTTAGAGCTACATCACTCCAATCTCTGCTTCCTTTTCCACATGGCCTTATTCTCTCTATATGACTATATGGCCTCTCTCAGTGTTCTTATAAGGACACCAATCATTATATTTAGGGCCTATTCTAATCCAGTATGGCCTCATCTTAACGAATTACATCTGCAAAGACCCTATTTCCAAGAAGGGCACATTGTGTGTGTGTGTGGGGGGGACAGGGGGTGAACAGGGACACACTATTCAACCCACATTCTTTTGAATGCTCTGAATTTTTTTTACCATGCATATTTGTTACTTTTTAAAGTAAAATTAAAGGAGAAACACCCCAGATTTCTTTGCCTCAAAATGCAAACATTCTTTCCATTCAGTTTCACCCTCTGATACCTATATCTTCCTAAACTGGTCTCCCAGCTTTGTCCTTATCCAGTCTTTAATTGAGTGGAGGAAGGAAATTTATTTATTTTTTGGTGCTGGGGATTGAACTCAGGGGGATTCTACTTCCAAGCTACACCCCCAGCCATTTTTTTATTCTTTATTTTGAAACAGGGTCTCACTAAGTTGCAGAGGGCCTCACTAAGTAGCTGAGGCTGGCCTGAGCCTGGATCCTCTGGTCTCAGCCTCCCCCAAGCCTTTTTTAAAATTTTTGGTATGGTGCCAAATGCCTGTAATCCTAGTACTTAGGAGGCTGAGATAGGACGATTGCAGGTTCGAGGACAGCCTCAGCAAGTAGTGAGACTCTCATCAACCTAGCGAGACCCTGTTTCAAAATAAAACTAAAATAGGGCTGGGGGTGTAGCTCGGGAGTAGAATGCCCCCGACTTCAATTCCCAGTACCACAAAAATAAATAAAAATTTTATTTTGAAACAAGGTCTTGCTAAGTTGCTGAGGCTGGCCTGAAACCTTCGATCCTCAGCCTCCCAAATACTGGGATTACAGGCATTTGGCACCATACCCAGCTTGTCCTTCTCTAATCTTTAACTGCAGACAAAATATTTCAAAACGACCTCATCGTGATCTTTCAATGAGGATCAAGCTCCTTAGTTAACCTAACATGACTTTTCATGATGTGGTCTCCAGCATCCTTTTTCCAGTTTCATCTTTCAATAAAATCCCCTAAGCCTACCTGTTCTGGCCTGAAGCCCTTGCAGCTTTCTGAGCCTCCCTCACCATCCCATTCCTCCGTGCTTTGGTCCTGAGTCTTGGCTTGGGCAATGCCTAAGACTGCTACTAATGCTTAGGGGCTGCTTCTCTACTCCCTCCCCAGAGATGAAACCTGTCCCCTCTGGATCTTTGAAGTCTGTTAATGCCTGCCCTTTGCTCTTATTCCCCTTAAACAAAAACTCCCATACGAAGGGATGTCATCCAAAACACGGTGCTGCGCTTGCTCAACTGTGTCCAGCTGGACCAGTTCACCCTTCGGCTCCCAGCCCTGGCGCCACCAGCCCGACCCCGCAGCGGAGCCAAAGCCCGCGGGCTGAGAGCCGGCAGGAGGGCACAGTCACAGCGGCGGGGGGCGAGGCTCGGGAGCCGTCAGCGACGCTGCAGGCCTCCCCAGTGCGCTGGCGTCACTTCCAAGACGCGTCTCCCTCGGCCTCACCCACCACTAGCCAGGCGACTTCATCGGTCCTCCCTGCCCTCTTATACTCTCCGCCCGCAGCATCAACGAGAACGTGCGAGAGCTCCGGAAGTTCGCGAGGACGGAGCATGCGCAGTGGCCGCGCCGCGCGGTGGGTCCCACAGGACCCGCTTGGGGCAGCCAGCTAAGGCGCATGCGCAGTCGCCGCGTGGCGGGACTCCCCGCCTCCGACCACGCCCCTCGCCGCGGGTCAAAGGTCGCGGGGCGGGCCGCTGTGACGCGCGCGGAAGCGTCGTGCGCACCCTCGGAAGCTGCCGGCAGTAGAGCGGCGGCGGCCACGGCCGGGCGCCGGACCGCGGGGCTCCGATCGCGGCGAGCGGCTGAACCCCGTGGGCGCCGCCGCCGTCGCGGGCGGCCGCATGAGTCGGGGGACCATGCCGTGGCCCGGCGCGACCTGCGGCGAGACGCCGGCGCGGGAAGCAGGGGCCGCATCCCCGGCGCGGGAGGGCGGGAAGGCGGCGGCCGGCGGGCGGTCCCGGCCCGCGCTGCGGTGCCCGGCCGAGCCGTGAGTGCGCGGGGCGCGGGCCGGGCGGCGCGGGCGGGTCCCCTCCGGAGCGCCGGGCTCCGCGCTCGTCACCGCGACACCCTCGCCGGTGTCCGGGCGCGGACGTGTCCCGACGGCCCTTCCTGGTCCCAGCGCCCCTCTCCCCGCCCCCGCGTTGACATGTGCGGCGCTTCCGAGTGAGAGCGAGCCCCGGAAACTTGGGAAACAGATCCCAGAGCGGCGTCTTTATATTGCTAATTCCTGGTAGCTCGTTCCTCCAACCTGGCCTGGGGAGGAAGTAAGATCGCCCCTGTCACAGCCACAGGAAAACAGCCGCACGACATGTTTGCTCTCGGGAGGCAAGTCGGCGCTCTTCCCACCAGTTGGACAGACTTTGGACGCAGTCTGACCCATTCCGTTTTACCGTGTAACGGCCTGACCAGCTCTCCCTCCCGCCCTGTCCTTTTCAACGCGAAAGTCAGTGCTGGTTAGAACGATTCTGTACTGAATAGTGAAAAGGGGGTCACACTTTCAACAAGGGTCTGGGGGTATGGATGGAAGCAAGATAGAAACTTGAGTAAAATCTTCCTACATTTTTGAGTCCTAGGCCCATTTAAATGCCTTTGGACAACCAGTTTCACACATACTTTAATTGGCCAGAAAGTTATATTGCGTGGTTAAATGTACCTTTAGAACTCATTTTTTTTCTTTTAATCTAAAAAAGGAGTCCTTAGGAGTCCTATTATGTAGATATTTTATCATAATAACTCACTTGCAAAGTCCTTTACAGTGGGCCTTGACATTGTCATTTTGAGTACCCAAGAGTGATGGTAATTATTCATTTAATGGGTTAATGGTCACTGGGAAAGATTTAGAGCAGGTCACAAGCACCTGCTCCCAGAACTAGGCAGCTAACTTAAAAGTGCAGTTGGCCAGGTGTTGGGGACTGGAGAGCTTGTGTCTTTGATTCTGGGGCAGCGTCCCCTAAGCTTCAGCCTATAGTTGTTGGATCTTCTGTAGGTAAAGAATCCAGATATTCTGGCTTTTGCATGAAGTAGTCTGATTTTTAAATAGTGGCACTTTCTCTTTACTTTTTACATTGAAACCAAGGTAGAGGCCCACGTGTGAGTCGATGTGGTCTGTAACCATCTCTTTGCTGTCTGGGTTAGAGACTTCAGCCCCTGCAGAGGGCCGAGTAGGGGGTCTCTGGCCTCCGCCCTGCCTCTCACCCATGCTGGTTATTAGGTGCTGCTGCTGCCACCACCACCTTCCTCCTACCCTGGGCCCTCACTTAGATGCCCTGCCTCTCAGGCTCTGCACCTCAGCTTTGGCCTGGGCAGTTTCATACTCCTTGAGAGATGCAGAAACTTTTGAAGCCGAACCGTGTTCCCAAGCAGCTTAACAGGGAGACCCAAGGTAGTAGGTTTTAGGGCCTTGTTCCTTTGTGCTTTGATGGGAGCATCCCCCCAACTGTTCCTGGCCGCCTCAGCAGAATCAGGCAGGGGGAGATTTTTTTTTTTTTTTGGTATTGGGAATTGAACTCAGGGGTGTTCTACCTCTGAGCTACACCCCCAGCCCTTTTAAATTTTGTCTTACTAAGTTGCTAAGGCTGGCCTCGAACCTGTCATCCTTCTGTTTCAGCCTGGCAAGTACCAGGATTACAGGCGTGCACCACCACACCCTGCAAGGGAGGTGATTTATAATGACAGCTTCAGGTTTTTTTTCTTTTTTTGTGTGTAGACTAGATGTTCTGGTTTGTGGTTTCAGTAACAGCTTAATTTCTTTTTTCTCTCCGCTTCTATTACCTTTAATTATCATTCCCATTTAATTCTCATCAGATGGGGGAAACAGGGTAAGTGAGTCTTAACTTTCAGATGTCAGCTTTTGAACATAATTATCTTAAATTTTGAGCTTTGTAGCCTGTTTCATCTCCTGAATGAGCAGTCTATGGGTAGTGGGGCTATTTCTCTTTGTGATATTTTCCCATGAGCTAAAGAAACAACTGCCTATATTATTTAAACATTATGTAGTTTACAATATAATGTATGTATATAAATTTCTCCTACATGATTCATAGTTTGAGTGTAAACTTAAATAGTGCAATGCCCTTTCTAACTCTATTTTTTTCAACATTGGAATACAATTAAAGTATTTGCCTCCCGGGAATGTGAAACGTAGTAAGACTGCAAATGTTTTGAGATATTCCATGGAGTCATTTTTAATACGTTTAGTGGAAAGTAGTTATGAATACAGTTCATAATTCACCTGCAGATGAATTATATATTTGGAATATGACTCTTCGAAGGGTGTGAGAGGAGGCTCGTTTCCTAGTAGCACAGGTTACTCTTTCAATAAACTCACTGCATTTCACAAGGGAGAGAGGTGGGGAGGAGACATGTAAAGCACATGAGTAAGCTACTTTCTAAGTCTCACTGCAATTTTTTTTTGTGTGTGTAATCTACTCATTTGAGAGCTGTGGTTGGCTGGCATCTCCCAGACAACCTCCCAGGGTGGCTATAGAATAACTTAGGGTCTCATTTGAAGAGGTTTTATGTTAGACCAGCTTACTAGACTTTCTGGAAGTCCCCTCGATGCTCCTGTTGGCGGGTCTCTTATGTTCTGTCTCGTGCCCACCCCACCACCACCATCTGACTCCTGCTTTGTCTGCTTCTTGAGTCTAGCTCAGCTAAGCCATACTGTCATTCTTAACATGGTCGGTGGCCAGCCAGAAATGCTTAGGGAATTGTGAAGAGAAACTACTTTGTGTCCCTTCTCAGTCGGCCTGAGCGTGGGACAGGGTTTGCATCTAGACTTCATGGGCTGGCTCTCCATGGGGGGCATACTGTCTGAAGCCTATGAAATTGAAGGCAAAATTTGTGTATGTTTCTGGGCCAAGGTTATGAAAGCTATGGATTCTCAAAGAGGCTGTGAACCCCCTAGAAGAGTGTGAAGCCACTGTTTTGGGGTGTTGCTGGTGTATTACTGTGCAGTGTGCTTTCTGTCCTCCCCAGGAGCTCCTAGGTATGGGGTAGTGATAAGGTGTGCAGTGGGTAATAGCTACTGCCTCTTGCTCCATTCTTCATTGATGAAGAACCTGCTTCAGGGACCAGAGCTAGGATGTCTCTCAGAATCACACTTCACTTCTGAGGGTGGCTGCATTGTCCCCACATACCTCTGGAAGTCACGTGGAGCAGCATGAGCTGGTCGTGGAAAGTCCACTTTGAGAGGGGGGTAGAATTTTGGCCTGGGCGCTGGTACTTTCCTGCATTTGATGTTGTTCACCCCTCTGCAACCACTAAGCGGTGAGGAAAGGTTGGGTTGAATGGTCTTTGCTTTTCCTGTGCGGGAAGATGTGTTGCTGTCACACTGGCTGACTCTCTCACCAGTACTGGCTGGGCCGTTAGCCTAGGACGGGCCAAGCTAAGCATGAACTGCAGGGCTCACGTTCAGAGAGCTGAACAAAGCCAAACTCAGTTCTTTTAGACAACTGAGGGCATCTTGGTGAGTGATTAAAATGCTGTCTTGTTAGCTTTGTGTATTTCAGAGTTGGTTGTTTTCATATTACAAACATCAAAAAATGGGCTCCACACATATGTCCTCGACCTCACTGAGCTTTGCTTTTAACATGCAACTTTTGTTCTTGGAAATAATTTAATTCTGTCTTTATAATAGCGAGCATTTTAAAAATAAGTCCTCCGCCTGGTGTGGTGGCACACACCTATAATCCCAGCACATGGGAGCCTGAGACAGGAGGATCTCAGATTCAAGGCCAGCCTCAGCAACCTAGCAAGGCCCTATTTCAGATTTTTAAAAAGGCTAGGGGTTCAAGCCTGAGTACCAAAAAAAAAAAAAGTTTTAAAAATTTGTTGGTTTGGAGGTCAAACAGAGCAAGAGGTAGGTAGCAATTGTAATTTAGTATACAATGTCATGTAGCTTATTCAATTTAGTATATTGCCTTAATATTAAGAATAAAATATTTTATTTCTGGCTTACAAGAAAATTATTGAAAATACATACTTTAAAAGGTCAAAATTCTAAACTAGGAATCATTAGTGTGTGTGTGTGTGTGTGTGTGTGTGTGTGTGTATAGTACTGGGTATTGAACCCAGAACATTCTACTTCTGAACTATACTTCCAGACCTTTTTATTTTATTTTTTTAAAACAGAGTAGGCTAGCCTCAAACCTGCATTCCTCCTGTGTTAGCCTCCCAAGTACTGGAATTATACACACATAGCTAGCATTTTGGTTTTAAAATTTATCTCAACAGTGTAATTGACTTGGGTGCCATGGAATTGAGTCATTTAAGACTTGTGCCTTTCCTTTATTATTTTTGTAGCTATCTTTGTTTTCTAAAAAAATAATCTTTTTTTCCTACTGGGGATTAAACCCAGGGGCATTCTACCTCTGAGCTGTACCTCCAGCCCTTTTTACCTTGAAACAGGATGTCACTAAGTTACTGAGGGTCTCACTAAGTTGCTGAGGCTGGCCTTAAACCTGGATCCTTCTGTGTCAGCTTCCCAAGTACTGGAATTACAGACATGGGCCACCACACCTGGCTTCAGAAAAAACAAACCTTTTTGTTGTGGTGGTCATCCCAGGCTGTGGGCTCCAGCAGCCTCTTTTTGCCAAAGTGGAAAACCCCCTCCCCCATCACTTAGACACCAAAGGTTGCCACATTTCTGGACCTGTTCAGCACTGATGATTTTATCTTATCTTGTAATATCCTTTTTCCTTTCGCTGTTTCACAATCTTCCCTTCCTATAACAAAAATTCAAACCAAACCCCTACCTATATCAAGAGTCCCAGCTTTAAATAAAATTTCATTTTGTCATTATTTTTAACTCGGTTTGGGGAAGGGGGGATACTCGGGATTGAACCCAGGGGCATTCTACCTCTAAGCTATACCAGACCTATTTTATTTTTTTTTATTTTGAGACAGGGTCTTGGCTAAGTTGCTGAGGTTGGTCTTGAACCTATGATCCTGTCTCAGTTTGCTTTAATATTTTGATACTTTAAAAAAGTAAAGCAAAAGTTTGAAGTATTTAAAAATTTTTTTATTTTTCTTTCTCCTTCCTTTCCTCCCTCCCTCCCCGTCCTTATATTAGATGGATGAATATTTCATTCTGTCTTGATGCCTTCCTTCTGACCATGTTAAACTTTATCACTTAAGGTTAAAACTTAGCCTCTCTCCAAAGAAATGCCGCTTTGGGATCATTTTTAAGGGCCATATTACAATTTCTTTTTTTTTAATATGAAACGCTTCACGAATTTGCGTGTCGTCCTTGTGCAGTGGCCATGCTAATCTCTGTATTGTTCCAATTTTAGTATATGTGCTGCTGAAGCCAGCACCCATATTACAATTTCTATATGCCCTTGGTGGCCAAGAAATTTAGCAAATATTCCTACACAGGATCTGAGTGAAGTTCAGTTGTGGTTAGAGTAATTTGCATATGCTCTGGGCCTCCTATTCATAGTTTTTGATTTGCTTCTTTCAAATAACCATGTCTTGAGTTACTGCTTTTTATTTCCAGTAATCTTCCTTTCTGCTCTGCCTTCTCTGCATTTAGATATCCCGTTTGTTTCGCTCTTTCTTTTGGTTCCCTTCCTGTTGGCCTTTGTAGGAATTTGTGTTTGTGGGTATACAGTGAGATGCTTGTGTAGAAAATTTCCTCTGGCCACAGTGTTGTGATTGCATTTTTGGTTATTTTGTAGATCAAAAAGGATGAAGACCAAAGTGGAGCCAGATGTGCATGTAGAATAGCCACAGAATTGACTTGGAATGCAACTTTTAATGATAAATACATGCATAAACTGTTAGAACTAAGAACTGGAAGAGGAACCATGTAGATCATTCAGATCTCCTCTAGTCTTCTCATTTTGAAGATGAGAAAATGGGGCAAGAGCCTCAGTTACTTAGTGAGGCTCTCTGCAACTTAGTGAGACCCTGTTTCAAAATAAAGAATAAAAAATAGGGCTGGGGGTGTAGCTCAGAGGTAGAATGCCCCTGGGTTCAATCCCCGGTACTGCAAAAAAAAAAAAAAAAAAAAAAAAAAAAAAAGA
>PVJS01032378.1:0-22801 GCA_004027185.1 Glis glis | reverse complement strand
GGCGCACATTCTACGTGGCTTCTCCCTCTTTATCTAAGTCCGCACCTATCAGAATTCTGCTGCCTACATTCAGGGCAGGGCTTTCTCTTTAATCTGCTGTTACACACCCAAAATCACATAATCTTGGGTGTGTCATGATCAGGTCAAGTTGACAACTTAGATTAACTATCACAACCCCCAAACACCCCCCGCCAGGCTAAGTCTTTTCCCTGTCCTGCCTCTGCAGTTAAAATCTAGTCATCAGAAAAAGAAGAGCGAGAGTACTGCCAACTTATTGCCTCTTCAATTTTTTTTTCGATGCTGGGGATTGAATCCAGGGGCATTCTACCTCTGCGATACACCCCCAGCCCTTTTTAGTTTTCATTTTGAAACAGGGTCTCACTAAGTTGCTGAGAATCTTGCTGAGTTGTGAAGGTTGGCCCTGCACCTGCGATCTTCCTGTCTCAGCCTCCCAAGTATGGGAATTACAGGTATGTGCCACCACGCCCGGCGTGTTGCCTCTTCTTGGATCTCCCTCTCCCCTGCAGTTGTTTTTCATTATATTTGGGAAGAGTAGAGAAAGGTGCTTACTTTACAGAATGTGCTTACCTTTCTGTAAAGTAAGGCCCACACAGTATTTTCTAGAAAGAAGATAGGACTGAGAAGGTGAGGAATCAAGGTAGTGGGTGTGTGGCCTGCTCTGGGAAAAACGAGAAGTTGGGGTGCCAAGGAGCCACCAAGAATATATCTGGAGGAGTCACCACCCCGTCAGGTTCGCGCTGGGATACCAGGGCTCCATTCGGTCCTTGGAAGGCAGTAAAGGGCAGGGAGTCATGTTATTGCAAGGTGGCCGTGTGGGTGGCGCCTCAGACCTGTAACTCCACACCTTCCACATCTTGCTGCAAAGAATGCTTATAGGAAATTAAAATCGAACTTTTTTCCGTAAATTTTGAATGCAGTACATGTGAAGGAGAGGGAAAGGTCCTGGTTTTGAGGGCTGTGGGGAGCACGAGCTGCTGATCTCCGAAATGCCATATGGACCCTTCCCACTCGCGCCGTGGGAACCCCTGGGAGGGGCGGTGGGCACAGACCTGGACCCTGCATAGTTTCCAGCATTTTCGAAGCCATGACAAGTATCCTTTGCAAACAGGGCTTCTTGAAACCTGTCCGAGGCATCTGTGTTCTTTTGAGGATGGCCGTCACGGACACCCAAGGGAGTTACATTTGAAAGACAAACAGGCAAGTCTGGGTTATCCCAGTGCCCCGGGCTTCACCGAAATGAGAGACCCTCTGCTCTCTCACATGGCCGGCGTGGTTTGAGCATATCAGAAATGCATTCATTCCACAACTTCCCCTGCCGGCTCAGAACCCTGCTGCTGAGAAATTTTAGTCCAGAGCGCAGTACGTTGGACAGAATGATCAGCCTTGGAAAATAAAACTTCACAGGACACAGCATCCCGATGACGGCCACAGTGTCAGCTCTTTGGTCCTCATACGCGCGTGTTTCCCCCATCATCTCTTCTGGTTGATGCATACGACCAAGACATCAACTCCCAGGATTGCTCAAAAGAGGGTTATGAAGAAACCGGCCTATCCTCACCTTTATTTTCGCTGGCACGTCCCAGCGCCGAACGAAGCGCATTAAAGTAATAAAATTAGGCAGCAAGGCGTCCTCATCACGCCCACTGTGTTCCCGTAACCCCTTCATTTACAACAGACTGAGACAGAAAAAAAAAAATTAGAGCAATTTAAGATGAGGCAACGCTGGATATGTAAATCCCGTTTTATTGGCGGTCTCGGCAGCCAGCTAATTCTTCTAAAATGCCTAGCAGCCTTCAGTTCACTAGTCACGCTGGGCTGGAACCATTCAGCGTCGAGGCCACACGGGAGAAAATGTACAATTGAACCTTTCATCCTTATCTTCTCAGCTGCAGGCTCAGCGGCCGGGCAGACATCGGTCCACCCTCTGGCCAGATGTTTTGTTCCCAGATGCAGAGCAGAGACAGAGCCTGTAAAGTTTTTACAGCGTTGGGTGACAAAGGCGGTTTTTATTTTTTTTAAGAAATTGATGGCTCCTAGCTTCTTTATTCCTCCTCAAGAGGTAGCTACCTGGATGTCAGGAAATGGCAAGAAGAACCATTTCAAAGGAAGACCCTGGGTTGAGCTGGGGAGCATTAAAGAGATGAGCAAGACAGAGAGACCTCGGCCGCTCATTATTCTCCAGATGCTGCGGGGACACGGCGGCTGGGGAGAGAGGCTCATTGCAGACACAGAGCCCTTTGTCAAGGTGAGCCCCATCAGGACACTCAGCCCTGGGACAGGCGCTCAGCAGGGATTTCGCCGCCTTCAGAATGAGAGAGAACGGGATTCCAAAGGTTAGAGAGACAACCGAGACAGAAGGAAAACAACAGCCTCACTGCGCGGGACTTAGTTTGGACTTTACTGTGCTTAGCGTGGCTATTATAAAAATAAGAGGTTTAAAAGCTGCAGAGCAAGTCGGGGCTGGCCAAGCTATGTGGCTCTGTGTCCCTGCGCTTTCTCTCCCCTGCCCCCTCTGCCTGGCTTGACCGTGCCCAAACCTGCAGTGGCTAAGAAACCTGCGATAGTGGAATTACTGTGTGGAGAAAGCGCCATGGTCCAAGAAGGATCCCAAGCAGCCAGCCGCTGGGCATTCTAGACAGCTCGGCTCCGCGCTTCCCCTCGCTCCAGAGCAGAGAGAGGAGTTGGGGAACCTTCTGGAGGGCCAAAGGGGGCAGGGCCTCAAGGCAGCCATGTGTTCACTGCAGCGGGGTGTTACAACTACTTGGTTGCTTGGGCCATGCTGTCCCCCTTCCCAACCCTCAGGCTCCTCACAACTTCAGATTCTGGAGAATTCTCAGATGGGCAGACAGGCAAGTAGGTGCCTACTGGAGGAAAGAGAGTTGGAGGGTGAGGGTGGGGAGCCCAGACGCAGAACTTGGGGGACTCTGAATTCAGAGACCGGGGTCTATCACCGTCTCTTTATGTGTATCAGGTCTGGCCATCATCTCCATGTTTGTGTAGTTACGTTTATTTATTTATTTATTTATTTTGTGGTACCGGGGATTGAACGTAGGGGCGTTCTACCTCCTTGCTACACCCCCGGCCCTATTTTTTATACTTTTATTTTGAAACCGGGTCTCACGAAGTTGCGGAGGGCCTCACTAAGGAGAGAGAGAGAGAGAGAGAGATAGGGAGAGAGAGCGAGAGAGCTGAGCTGGCCGTGAACCCGGATCCTCCGGTCTCTGCCTCCCAAAGTACTGGGATTACAAGCGTGCGCCACCACGCCCGGTGTAGTTACGTTTATTAACTAGAAAGCCTTTCAAGTCTTCCTGTCACAGGATTGTCACTTGGGGGCTCACAACAGCTCTGTGTCACACATTGATAATAACACGGGTGCACCTCATTGCCTTTTGCCTGATTGGGCCAAGGCGTGACCCCTGACCTCTGGCATTACATCACCTTGGATTGTTAAACATTCAGATTCCAGCCGGGCATGGTGGTGCACGCTTGTAATCTCAGTACTTGGGAGGCTAAGACCTGAGGATCCTGGTTCGCAGCCAGCCTCAGCTACTTAGTGAGGCTCTCCACAACTTAGCTAGACCCTGTTTCAAAATAAAGAATAAAAAATAGGTCTGGGGGTGTAGCTCAGAGGTAGAATGCCCCTGTGGTCTGGGGGTGTAGCTTGGAGGTAGAATGCCCCTGGGTTCAATCCCTGGTACCACACACACACAAAATTCAGATTCCTGGGCCCCATGCAAGACCGCTCCCCATCCAACTCTCTGTATTTTTTTAAATAATATTTTTACTTTCTTTTATTTTTGGTGGAGGTAAAACTTAAATCCAGTAAGTACTCAAACCTTAAGACTTTGTCGATTCAATGCACATGTGTACCCCCCTCCCAATTCAGGTACAGAATATTTCTACCATCCCGAAGGCTCCCTGTCCTGTCCTTCCTGGACAGTCACCTCTCCTGGGGCAGCTGGTGTTCTGACTTCAGTCATCATTCAGGAGTTCCCTGGCACTTGAACTTCCCAACCCTGAGTTACACAGAACTATTTAATTAATTAGTTAATTAATTAGTTATTTTTTGTGGTACTGGGGATTGAACCCAGGGGCATTCTACCTCTGAGCTACATCCCCATCCCTATTTTATTTTTATTTTGAAATAGGGTCTCACTAGGTTGATGAGCATCTCACTACTTGATGAGGCTGTCCTCAAACCTGCCATCCTCCTGTCTCAGCCTCCAAAGTACTAGGATTACAAGCGTGCACCACCACGCCCAGCTTATACAGGACTCTTTAGAGCCTGGCGTCTGTCTCTCAGCATTGAACAAGTGTGAGGTACCCACACTGCAGTGATAGCTAATTGTTTCTCATTATGCTGTCGTATCCCGTTGTCTGAATATACCAGGACTGATTGATTCATTCGACCGTGATGGAGTATGGGTGTGCCCAGGTTTTAGCTATTGTCGTAAAGCTGCTAAGAATGGTTCTGTGCCTTTTGGTGCTCATGAGCACTCGTTTCTGTTAGGAATGGAATTATTAAATCATGGGGCAAATGCATGCTTAGCTTTGGTAGAGAACCGTCAAACAGTTTTCCAAAGTCGCCGTACCAATGTGCACTGTTTTCAGTGATGGACGGGAGCGTTGGTCGCTCTGCATTCTTGCAGGTATTGTCACGTCTTGTCATTTTAGCCATTCTGGTCGGGAGGTGCACACTGGCCTTGCCTCGTGGTTTTAACTTGCGTGGCCCTCATGCCTAGTGATGTTAAAAGCCTGTTCATGTACTTACTGGGTGCTTGAATATCCTCTTTTGTAAAGAGGCTGATCCAGTCTTTTAAAAATCAGGGTGTTTGTTATTTATACTCTTAATTTGTAGGAACAGCCATTAATAGTCTTTTGTCCATTAATTTCTTATTAACCCATTAAGTCCCAAGTTATTAATTCTGCATATATTTCAACAAAAGTGACACAGTTGCATTAAAACAGGTTGGAAATCATAATCCAGTGCTTATATATCATATATGTATGTATATATCTCTGTGTGTATGTATATATGTATATTTATATGTTTATGTATATATATTTCCAATGTCTAGTCATTAACTTATTACTTCTCTCTAAAGATTAGACCTCTAAGCTGGGCATGGTGGCACATGCCTGTAGTACTTGGGAGACTGAGACAGGAAGATTGCAGGCTCAAGGACAGCCTCAGCAATGTGGCAAGACTCTCAGCAACTTAGCGAGACCCTGTTTTAAAACCAAAATATAAAAAGGTCTGGGAGTGTAGTTCGGAGGTAAAATACCCCTGAGTTCAATCCCCAGTACCAAAAAAAAAAAAAAAAAAGAATAGACCTCTAAAAACATAATACTCATTTCAAAATTACTATAAGTGGTATATTTGTTGCTCAATTTAAGTTTTTGTAGGTGTCCTACATCTGGGATGATGGGACAAAATGGTTTAATAACCTCTCCATCTGGCATAAGAACCCCAGAGTCAGAGAATCACCTCCAGGGTACTGACTGTTCACTTTGTCCAAGTTTCTTAAGTCGTCTTTTTTCTTTCCTTCACTTTTCTTCTTTTTTTGATTGATGGGTTTCAGGGTGGTAGAAGTATACATGTACACATCGGTCAATTAGCCTTCCCCCGGTCCCCACCCCCATTCCCTCCCCTTCTCTCCTTCTCGTGCTCAGCATAGTAGTTGACTTTGATATATTTGTGTATGTACATCCTGTGCATTAGGGTTTCCTTCCCTTTTCTAACAAGCCACTAGCTTTCTGCCTTGTGTCCTTCTATAACACTTCTTTTTTCTCAACTTTGTATGTGGCAGAATTGGACTTCAGATATTGAATGTGGTTGTGTTTTTGTCATCAGAGGCTAGCTGAATGCGGGCATGAAGTCTAGGGATATGTATCAGTCTGTTTTCTGTTGCTGTAATAAATTGCCTGAGGCTCGAATAGTGTGTAAAGGAAAGAGGTTTATTTAGCTCACAGTTCTGGTGCTGGCTTCTGCTCGGCTCTGATGACTTCCTGGCAATGCCATCGTGTGTAAGAGCTTGTGCGGAGGAGATCCTGTGGTGAGACAAGAGGCCAGGGAGCAGGAATAGCCTGATCCTGCTCTTTTTATAGCAGTTCACTCTCTTGAGTACGCGCTCTGATAGACCAGCATCAATCCCTTCTGAGGGCTACGTCCCCAGTGACTTAGTCACCTTCCATAGGTCCCACCTCCTAAATGTTCCACGTCCCCTCCCACCTCCACCGTGCTGGGGACCTGGCACGTGAACCTCTGGGGGACAGACCACATCCACACGATAGCAGGACGTGAAGGTCATGTCCTAGCCACCTTCTTGCCTTTTGACAGCGTGTTATTAGCACCCTTTCCTTGCCTGAGACTTGAGTGGGGAAGATGGGAAGGGAAAGAAGAGTTTCTGAACTCCCTGTTATCTTCGGTCCATTGCTTCTTTTACTAGGAACAGCAAAGCCCAAGCCCTATAGGTATCTCCCCTGTCATCCTCAACACCTGCCTTTCACCTCTGCCAGGAGCCCAAGGGAAAGAGGACTCATGTGCAGTGGGGTTCTATCTGTGTTTGGGGTGTCGGTGGATATGACCTGCTTTGGGGCATTAGGAAAGAATCTCTGAACATCTTTCCACTTTGATGTCAACTGTGTGATATGCCACCTTTTAGATACAAGTGTTCCCTGTCTCACCTTTCTAACACCCCCAAGGATCAGAAACAACTTTGATAGTGTCCAGGGATGTTAGAACTCAGATAATCCCAAACTTTCCCCCTGTTGACAAGCATGGTGGAGACTAGGAGAGATGGTGTCTCAGTGGGAGAATCGGCTGCTCTCTTAAAGCAAGACCATCCTGGAGACGGGGCAGGTTGCTTCTCTTGGAGAGGATCAAGAGGTGAAGGGAAAGGGGTTGTCTTTCTTTTTTGCCTTTGGTAATGAAGGGAGTTCCCTCTTGCTGTTCTGTCTCTCTGTGAACTGCTACTCAGAGGCCTGGCATGGCACAGAAGTGGTAATGTGGTGGGGAAGGAAGAAAAGAGTCCATGCAGTGTGTGTGTGTGTGTGTGTGTGTGTGTGTGTGTGTGTGTACACCTCTCCCTTATACTCACCTCTAACTTGGCATAGATCCTGAGTTAAGTAGCCTCAGAAGGCTATTTACAGTATGATGACCATTCACAATTGTTTTGTGTATGTGCGTGTGTGGGTGGTACTGGGGATTGAACCCAGGGGCATTCTACTTCTGAGCTACACTCTAAGCCCTTTTTATTTTTGGTTTTGAAACAGGGTCTTGCTAAGTTGCTGAGAGTCTTGCTACATTGCTGAGACTGTCCTTGAACCTGCAATACTCCTGTCTCAGCCTCCCAAGTACTAGGATTATAGATGTGAGCCACCATGCCTGGCTTGCACAAATTTATAATGACTTTGTGTGTGCATTGTGGTAGCTGGTGTTGGGGTATATGGGAGCAAAGAAAACACGGCCTGGTAGCAGGGAACAGGCTTTATTTAGGAATAAAACCTGGAAGGAGGCATCTGACTGGGAAGAGAGCTCACGAGAGTCAGAAAACCCTTACAGGCTAGGGGCTTTTTATATGGTAAGGAAGTGGGGGGGGTACAGGAATAGTCGTGTAAGCCACTGGTTGGTGTGCTAGTGGCCAGGTCATCTCGGGGCAGGGCAATGGTCAGGGGGTGTTTCACTTCCTTTATTCCTTTGTTCTCGGTCCTCCTCTGGCATGACCTCATGGCCAGGCCTCACAGTGCCCACAGTTTCAATGGTGAGACTAAAGATCTCTCTTTGCATTCGTAGGCCGGCTATGATGGTGAGAGCATTGGAAACTGCCCGTTTTCTCAGCGACTGTTTATGATTCTCTGGCTAAAGGGCGTTATATTTAATGTGACAACGGTGGATCTGAAAAGGTAAGTTGAGCTTCCCGCATCACTGATATAACTGGACAGAGTTCCCTGCTCGAACCTACACACACACTCTAGGGCCCACGGGCAATATGGCAGGCATGTCAGGAGACAGTAGTTCAGCCAGAGCGTGGCCAGGCAGCACGGCTGCAGGAGATGGGCTGTAGTCAGGAAGGAGTAGGAGTTGGTGGCCGTAGGATCCTGCTCCCCTAGTTACGGCCAGCTGTGTGCCTCTCAGAGGCCTGTCTGAACTCCATTCCTGGCTGACAACACTAAGAAAGCTAAGTTTTTCAACTCTATATCCAGAAAAGGGGCCACAAAGTGGGCAAATCCAACTCATAACATGTTAATGCACGCCGTTCCTGTCATCAGCAGAACGCCATTTTGTACATGCACAGCCTGCTTAGGAACTCTCAAGGGACCTGTCTCTTAAGTTGTGGAGGACACGGCTAAGCCTTCGGCTTGCATCTGAATCCTCAAGGCCACCCGCAGAGACTGCTGTTCTCCCCTCTCTAGGAAACCCGCAGACCTGCAGGACCTGGCTCCCGGAACAAACCCGCCTTTTATGACTTTCGATGGTGAAGTCAAGACAGACGTGAATAAGATCGAGGAGTTCTTGGAGGAGAAGTTAGCTCCCCCAAGGTAGGCCTCCTAAAACCACTCGCCTCCCCTCAACAGACCATTTGGAAGCTCTTGGCTGTGCGTGTCGGGTTTCCTGCAGCCTAGTGCTTCCTTCTTTTATTGCGTGTGCCTGTGGTGTGCCACAGGAGACACAGAGGCAGATTAGAAATCTTGGGATGAGATGGCCTGGACTTTATCGTTCTGCACCCACAGTTAGGGTGGGACAGCAGGAGGTGGGTGGGAGGTGTCGATGGTGTGTGGGTTGGTGTGTTAGTCAGCTTTCTGTCACTGTGACAAAATACTTGAGATAACTTAATAAGTGAAAAGGTTTATCAGGGCTCCTGGTTCCAGAGGTTTCAGCCATGGTTGCTTGGCTCTGTTGCTTTAGCCGGTGGCAGCACAGTACATCATGGAATAAGCATGTGGCAGAAGACACCTGTTCACCTCATGTCGGCCAGGAAACAGAGAGAGAAGAGGAGGAGGGACCAGGGTTCTAGTATCCCCTTCAAGGGCACATCCCCAGTGACCTCACTTCCTGGCCCTTTTTTCTTTCTTTCTCTTTCTTTTCTTTTCTTTTCTTTTCTTTCTTTCTTTCTTTCTTTCTTTCTTTCTTTCTTTTTTCTTTCTTTCTTTCTTTCTTCTTCTTTCTTTCTTTCTTTTTTCCTTCCTTCCTTCCTTCCTTCCTTCCTTCCTTTTCTCTCTCTCTCTTTTCTTTCTCTTTCTTTCTTTCTTTCTTTCTTTCTTTCTTTCTGTCTGTCTTTCTTTCTTTCTTTCTTTCTTTTTCCTTCCTTCCTTCCTTCCTTCCTTCCTCTCTTTCTCCCTTCCTTCCTTCCTTCCTTTTCTCTCTCTTTTCTTTCTTTCTTTCTTTCTTTCCTTCCTTCCTTCCTTCCTTCCTTCCTTCCTTCCTTCCTTCCTCTCTCTCTCCCTCCCTCACTCCCTCCTTCTTTCTCTTTCTCTCCTTCCTTTCTTTCTTTCTTTCTTTCTTTCTTTCTTTCTCTTTTTCCTCTCTCTCTCTCTCCTTTCTTTCTTTCATTTGGTACTGGGGAGTGGACCCAAGGGTACTTCTGAGCTGCACCCCCAGCCCTTCTTTAAATTTTTTATTTTTTATTTTGAAATGGGGTGTTGCTATGTTGCTGAGGGTTTCACTGAGTTGCTAAGACTGGCCTTGAACCTGCAATCCTCCTGCCTTAGCCTCTCAAGTACTGGTATAACAGGCATGTGCCACCACGCCCTGCTTGCAGACTGTCTTTAACACATGGGTCTTTGGGGACATTTAAGATGCAAACTATGTCAATTAGCCACTCTCAGATTTGCTTCTGGAAGGTAAGGGGCATGTGTTAGGATAAAGCATCATAGAATGTTGAACCTGGAAGGAAACTTCTAGTATATCACCTTCATGAGATGAGGTGGGAAATTAAGACCAGCGAGGCCATGTGGTACCCTATGTCCAGGAATGCTCATCAGCAGGATAAAAACTCTTGGTCCAGTGCAGTTCTTCAAAATCATGTTGCTCCCCAGCCTTGAATATGACAAGGTTAGGAACACAGTCCAGGGGGGCGTCTTCATTTTCATATCCACCCAGAAAGAGACAGTTTCCCCGATAGTATTATCTGGACTCAACACTGCTTATGTGTGATCCTCTAATTTTGAACTTTTCAAGGTACCCTAAGCTGGGGACCCAACACCCTGAATCTAACTCGGCGGGAAACGACGTGTTTGCCAAATTCTCTGCATTTATTAAAAACACCAAGAAGGATGCAAACGAGAGTGAGTACCTGCCATCCCTGCCACCTTCCTATTTTCTTTTTCCCATGGACCTCCATGTAGCCTCTGGTGCGGCTGGTTATAGGATTCTGGGAACTGTGATTCATTTCATAGAGGGCTAGAACGGGAGTCTGGAAATAAGGAAAAAAATACCTGCGACTTTATGTACATGAGTTTCAAGAAATTGCTTTTTCTAGAGGCTGGGAACCCAGGAGGTAACATTATGAGGGAAAAATACTCACCACGCAGGGGTTTCAAGCTGACATGGGAGCTGTTTGAAATGATGCTTCTGCCTACCTCATTATAGGCTTTCCATAAGTACTTTTGAATATATAGATGAGTTCTAGAAGAAGCAATGTTGTGTAGACAGCAGAGTAATTTTCCAGGGAGGAATGAGTCCTTATTCAGATTTATATATGGTGTGTGTGTGTGTGTGTGTGTGTGTGTGAGAGAGAGAGAGAGAGAGAGAGAGAGAGAGAGAGAGAAAGAGAGATGCTGGGGATTGAACTCAGGGGCATTCTACCTCCGAGCTACACCCCCAACCCTATTTTACTTTTTGTTTGGAAACAGGGTCTCACTAAGTTGCTGACAACCTGGCTACGTTGCTGAGGCTGGTCACAAATCTGCCATCCTCCTGTCTCAGCTTCGCAAGTACTGGGATTACAGCGTGTACCGCCACGCCTGGCCTTATTCAGATATTCTACAACCACAACCTTCCTACGTATGCCCGTCACTGGCCGGGCACGTCTTGGGAAGGGAGGACGTCAAGCTCCTTCCTTCATTGCTAGAGAGAAGTAGCACTAGCTTGCTTGGCTCATCTGAGTGAGTTCTTGCCTTTCTGTTATAGTTTATGAAAAGAACCTGCTGCGAGCCCTGAAGAAGCTGGATAATTACCTAAATAGTCCTCTGCCGGATGAAGTAGACGCCTACAGCACAGAGGAGGTCGCCGTTTCTGGAAGGAAGTTTCTGGATGGGGATGAGCTCACCCTGGCTGACTGCAATCTCTTACCCAAGCTCCATATTATTAAGGTCTGTCTTTCCTCCTGGAACCTGGTCTTGGTACATGAATGAGCCTTTGTTTTATTTTGTTTTGACTTTGTGTTGGGGCCAGACTTTTAAGCAATAGGAAGTGTGGGTTCTTGATCGAAAACTAGCTTGTTTCTGTTGGAGGCAGCTGAGCCTCAAGGTTCAGATACATGGAACGATGGGCAGCAGATGTTCGTGTGAAGGACCTGTGGACTTGGCCTCTGTCCCTCTGTCCTCAGGGCTCTTCTCAGCCTGACCTCCACAGCCTAAGGAAAAGTGATGCAAAAGCAACTCGGGGAAATTCACAGGGTCTCCTTGGCCTCTAACACATGAGGCTTGGAGGTGACATATGGAATCTTGGGCTGTGGAAATGTGAACTCAGTTGATAATTGTAAGGATAAACACAGCCCTTTCTAGAGATGACAAAGGATTGTCCCATCAGCACTTACCACTCACCCTCAACGGCTAGGAACATCTGACAGCTCCCTAGCTTGGCCTCTGCCGTAGTTGGTGCCTGTCTTCCCAGAGTTGAACATGATATACGTGTTGTGGGTCACATATTATTAGGGTTTAAAGACTTCCCTAGACCAGTGTTCTCCAGTGTTAGAAGGCATGTGAATTGTTTGGGGAGCTTTTTAGAGACACAAGTCCCCTGTTCCATCACCTGACGTACTAAATCAGAACTTCTAGGGGCAGCCCCTGGGGTTCCCAGGCAGATGGCCCACACTCGGACTCCTGAGTTGTGCTGTCTCTCGGCAGCGCCCTCAGCCTCTCTAGCACTTCCAGATATTAATGGTTACAGTGGCTGTCACTACTGCTATGTGCTCAGTGGCCTCAGTAACTCTCCTATGTTTTGCTCTGGGGCATCTTGATTATTAAAATCGCTCCAGTTCCAGAGCTCTGTCCCTGGTATCAGAGTAGGGGTCATGGGAAAGACACAGGAACATACAAGTCAAGGACCACGTGTTCTAATAGCACATTTAATCGGCCCTTAGAAATGACACGTCAGGTTCACAGTTGATGACGCTGCTGCTCCTGTGGGCTGCCAGCCACTTGGTTACTCCATATCCCGGCCTTGCCTTTCTCTTCCTGTATTTCTTCTTTCTACCTTCCTCCCGCTCTCCATCCTTGCCCTGTTTATCTTCTTTCTTCCCTCTCCCCTGTTGTGCTTGTGGGATACCAACTGGAAATGCAGGGCTTCAAGATCCTGTTAATCCTTCAAGTGAATGTCTTGTCAATAACTTCTCCGGTGCCCACACGTCCAAGATCTAAGGAGAGCATCCCAGCCCGCCAATCCTGCTGAATTCGGGAGCTGTTTTCCAACAGGACGTTTGCTTCATTGTGTTTTGACTTAGTCCTTTCAGTGTAGCACTGCTGAGGTACATGGGGGTTGAGAAGGAGCAAGAGAAATATCCCAGCCTTACAGCATTAATTGCCCCTGGGTTAGCTCCTATAAAAAATAAGGCAATTTTACATTTCAGTAAAAATGGGTAAGCCTCATAGTGAGAGAAAGCAGCCCGGGCTCTGATATAAGACCCAGCAGCAGAATCTTCATAGCCATTTAGCACTCAAGATACCAAACAGCTTAATGATCTTCCAGGATGGAGTGCTTCTGAAAGGAAATGAGAATCAATCTAAGGGAATTATGGTAAAAGGTGAGAGTGAAGGGGTTTATAATTTATTCTCCTTCCTGAAACCCAGAAAAACAATATAAAAAGAGTATTAGCTTTGCCTTTCATAAAACTACAGAAGAATGACAGATCACCAACATGACAGCTAAGAAACGCCGTCCAGTGGAGCTGCCACGGGACTAATGCATGTATCTGCGTATCTTCAGCAAAATTCAGAGTTCTCAAGAAGTCAATAGTACGGTCCCCAAATGCCCAACCCAGACTTTATTGTTAGAGGGCAAAGGCCTGCAGTGGGCTATGTGGGAACCAGGATCATCCCTCTAGTAAATACTCTTAAAAAATTCTTTTTTTTATTTTTTATTTTTTTTGCGGTACTGGGGATTGAACCCAGGGCATTCTACCTCCGAACTACACCCCCAGCCCTATTTTTTATACTTTATTTTGAAACCGGGTCTCACGAAGTTGCAGAGGGCCTCACTAAGGAGAGAGAGAGAGAGAGAGAGAGAGAGACAGGGAGAGAGAGAGAGAGCTGAGGCTGACCACGAACCCGGATCCTCCGGTCTCCGCCTCCCAAAGTACTGGGATTACAAGTGTGCGCCACCACGCCCGGCTTTAAAAAATTCTTTTAAATATACTTTTTTTGTAGTCTCACATCATAATGTTGTTCATAGTGATAGTGACATAACATGCACACAGCACTTGGTGGGCTCCCTCCCGGCTCCCTCCCCGCTATAAGTGTTTCCTTCATTAATCCCCCTCATGCACACACACACCACCCTCCCCTAGACTCCTTCTATGGCTCCACTGGGGTTGTAGAGACCACTTTTGAGTTGAGCTTTCTACAGAGGCAGAGTTGAAGGCAGGGCCATACACAAGCACCATCTTTCTAGTCTGTGACCCAGCCCTCATCCAAAGGTACAGCCTGGAGGGGAGCGGCAGCAGGAGGAGAGAAGGGAAGTGGCCTTCTGCTTTGTGGCTGCTGAGCAGAGGGAAGGAATGAACCCCAACCAGTCAAGATAGACCATGAATTGCCCACACTTCGTTTCTATTCATCCTGGTTTCTTGCTTCACCTATGAACCTCAGAGTGGAGGATGCCCTAACTCTAAGCTCAGCCCTGATCCTGATCCTAAACATAATGTGTTCTTGGGTCACAGAAGAGAGCAGAGTTTGGTGAGAGGGTGCTCGAGCATCATTATCTGCATTAATCTGTCCCTGTCCTGTCTCATTCCCTTTGCCCTCTACACTGTGTGTTAGCGTGTGTGTGTGTGTGTGTGTGTGTGTGTGTGTGTGCGTGCGTGTATGTGTGTGTGTGTGTGTGTGTGTGTGTGTGGTTCTGGGGTTGGAACCTGGGGCCTCACACATGCTAGGTAGGCATGCTACCACTGAGCCACACATCCAGCCCTTTTATGTCATTTTAAAGAAAAGGGTAAGTTCAGTATGTCTTTCTCATTAATAGATGACTAATAACCAGAAAGAATCCAAGTGGGGCCTCTGAATAGATAGATATGATGAAAAAGGGAGAGGAAAAAGAGTAAAGAGAAGGAAGGAAGGAAGGAAGGAAGGAAGGAAAGAAAAAGAAAAAGAAAGAAAGAAAGGAAGGAAGGAAGGAAGGAAGGAAGGAAGAAAGAAAGAAAGAAAGAAAGAAAGAAAGAAAGAAAGAAAGAAAGAAAGAAAGACAGGCAAGAAACAAATGGGAAGTATACATATGAGGAAAATCTGTTCCGGTTAGTTAAAGAGCATCCCGAGCTTTTCTATGGCCTTCAGAAGTCAACAAAAACATGGACCTTTTCAGAAAAAGCTCAAAGACAAGACACACGGTGCCAGAAAATCTCATGCCACAAAAGGGCTAGAAATCAGGCTGGCAGAGCTTAAGAAGAAAAGCGAAGACAAATGAAATAATTGCAGAAATGAAAGTTCTATGAGAAATAGCAAGAAACAGAAACAGACAAACAAACAAACAAAATGACATTGCAGAAATTAGTCAGGGATTTGGAGGCAAAGCCTGAAAAAATCATCCAAACCAAGTGGAGAAGAACAAAAGAAATAAAGGCGATTAGAGAGCTCCCAAATATATGTAATTGGGAACAAGAAAACAGGGAAGAAAAGAGGGGGGGAGAAAAGAAAAAGTTTCAAGAGGATAACTATTTTAATAAAGAATGACCTGAACCTCTGCTTTAAATGACATTTTAGGAAAATACTGTCCCAGAACAGTCAACACAGTAAGATATATATGCTACTTAATAAGCTATGAGAATAAAAAAGAACCCTCTGGGTATTGTATTATTCCATTTTCCTTTGCTGTAAGAAAATACCTGAGGCTGAGTCATAAATGAAAAAAAGATTTCCTTAGCTCACAGCTTGGGACGTTTAAGATATGATGTGGGCATTGGCTTGGCTCTGGTGGGGACCGCGTGGCCGATGGCCTCCCAGTGGTGAGTATGTGGGGAGGGTGAGGTTCCATGGTGAGAGAGGAAGCCAGAGAGTGGCGAGGGGCCAGCCCTTTTCTTTTGTAATGGCCCTCTGGAGAGAATGAACCAGAGTCCACCGAGAACTACCTTAATCTCTTCTGAGGCCATGCCCCAGTGACCTCCCACCAGGCCTGCCTCTTTTTGTGTGTGTGTGGTACTGGGTGTGAACTCAGAAGTGAGCTATACCCCTAGCTCTTTTTTTTTATTTTGAAACAGGATCTCACTAGGTTGCTGAGGCTGGTCTGGAACCTGCAATCCTCCTGTCTCAGCCTCCCAGGTACTAAGATTACAAGTGTGCGCCACCACACCTGGCTCAGGCTGCCTCTTAAAGGTCCCACCGTCATGCACATTGCCCCCACTGAGGCCTAAGCTTCCTACACATGAACTTTTAGGGGTCACACTGAAACCATACCCAAACTGTAGAAGATGTCCAGACAATAATCATAACAATGCAATAAAACAATAAAAATAAGTAGTAAAGTCATCTACATAAGGAAGAAATTTAGATTGGCCTCAGATGACTTCATGGCATTAAAAATCAGAAAAATCAAGAGCCAGGCGTGGTGACTCACACCTGTAATCCTAGTACTTGGGAGGCTGATATAGGAGGATCACAGGTTCAAGGCCAGTGTGTGGGAACTTAGCGAGACCCTGCTTCAAAATAAAATAGGGCTGGGGGTGTAACTCAGAGGTAGAATGCCCCCTGGGTTCAATCCCTAGTACCCTCCTCCCCAAATTCAGAAAATAGAGGTTTATCATCTACAAAGAGCTATGGGAAAGGCTGTGTGATGTATGATGTAGGGATTTTACATCCCAGAACATCATAATACCTATACTTCTAGTCTCAGTAAAGTGAGCACTCCTAAGCCATTTTAAAAAATAAAATTGCATATGATGAAATAATAAAATGATAATCAAAGTAAGAATCTGTAAGAACAGAGAAGGTATGTGATATGAAAGAATAGGCGATAAACAGAGAACCTATTTAAATCTAAAACTAGCATTAAGACCAAACAACAATTATAGAGACAGAACAGAGTCAGAATAAAATGAATCTGGATTTTGTCCTAGTTGTTGGAAGGAGGATAAGGGAGGAGAAACAGAAAGAAACACACACACACACATTTCCTTAATGTCATCATCAGGAGTCAATAGATAGCATCTCAAGTTGATAAGCCGAGAAATAGAGAATTCACATTATTTCAAATTATAGAGAAAACCACAGAAAGAGTTAAAACAAAACATAAACTTTCCAAGTTACCAGAGAGAGAGACACACCCACGGATGCACACATCCACACAGAAAGACAGAAATTATAAACTCAGGTAATATAGCATAAAAAAAAAGAGTCCACCTCGAAGGGGAAGACACTTAACAAACTTACCCAGAAACGTTAAAATGAAAAGCTAGATAAAAGTAAACCAAGCAAAGGGAGACAAAAAGAAAACAGACCTCTTACTATCAACATCAATAACTTTAAATTAAAGTAAAAGATGTTAAGCCATCTCGGAGGCTTTCTCAAAGTTATTTGGTCCTAATTCGCTGCCATAACCACGTCAATGGTTGTTGTCCTCCTAATCTGAGAAATAAGTCCCAAAGATAACACTTGTGGCAAATCTCATGTTCACCTCATTCAGAAATCTCGCAAACAGCGGGGTGGGAGGTAACCAAGCAGAACTGGTCTTTGTAGTCCTGGGTCCCTAGTACAGGTTGAATTGTGCCTTCCCCTACCCCAAATTCATCTGTTGAGGTCCTGACCCCCTGTACCTCTATGGGACCTCAACTGGCGACTGGGTCTTTGCAGATGTAATTAATTAAGATGAATCATATTGGAGTGGGGCAGACCTGGAGCCTACCCTGTATGACTGGCGCCCTTACAGACTGGGGGGATATGAGACAGAGACGTGCACACAGGGAGATCATCATGTGAAGACTGGAGTTGTACTTCTTCCACAAGCCAAGTAACTACAAGAAGCTAGCAGCGAGGCTGGGACGAGCCTCCTGAGTCTTCAGATGAGCTGGGCTCTTGAGACATCTTGATTTTGAACTCTGGCTTCTAGGCTGTGGGAGAAAAATTTTATTGTTCTAAGTCACCCTGTTTATGGTACTTGATTAGGGCAGCCTGAGCCAACCAGTAGATACTGCCCTCAATGTTAAGCACCCTCTGCGACGAATCCACCCATTGCACCCACATCTCAGCACTGTATTTCTCACCACGTTTGCGCTCAGTTGACCTTGGCTTACACTTAGTGTCTCCCTAGGGGTCAGGATCTGCATCTGTTTTGGTTCATAAATCTATCCTGTCCACACGGTGGGTCCACGATCAAATGATCTGCTCAGCGGCAGAATGATGGAGATTGGTAGGAATAATATTCATAGAAACTCAGGATTGCAGGAGGCGAGGCGCAGCAAACAGGAAAAAGAGGGGGCACTTTACAGTGATCCCAGCACAGTCTAAACTGAAGATTCACCATGAATCTTCATGCACCAGATAACACAGCAGCAGAACACATGAAAAAAAAATGTAGCAAACAGAAGAAGAAATCCACTGGAGAACAGAGCGAATCTGTGCTGGTGATTCCCAAGGCTCATCTGTGGTAACTTGGTGGGCAGGACACAGGGCAGCTGCTGTCTTGGGTCTAGTGTCCTTATCGCCTTTTCTATACTCAAGACGCGCCCTACGCAAAGTCAAAATGTCACTGCGGGTAGCCCAGTTGACTGTAGGATGACATCAGAATTTGGGTTACGTGCGTCAAAAGAATGGATTGTGTGATCTGATTGCCCACATTAGTGGATTTTCCCTTTACTGATCATTTCCTCTTCGTTTTCAGATTGTGGCCAAGAAATACAGAGATTTCGAATTTCCTTCTGAAATGACTGGCATCCGGAGATACTTGGACAATGCGTATGCGAGGGACGAGTTCACAAACACGTGCCCGGCTGACCAGGAGATTGAACACGCATATTCAGATGTTGCAAAGCGAATGAAATGAAGCCAGGGTGCTTTTGGTCTTGTTTCTCAGTTGACTGAGCTAGACATTTCTTCCCATTACCATCTTTTGCAAAGTAATGCCTGTAGTGTGACCCACGAAACGCCAAAGGACACAGGGCCTTGTGCTTTGTCAACTCACTCATGTATCTTAATGTACCAGTATCTGTTGTCACACACACCAGTTGCCTAGTCTTTGTTCATTTATATCTTTGCCATCGCTGACGTTGTAGTCTATGACGTTTAGGGTACACGTTTTTCAGTTTACGTTTCAAAGCAAATTAGATTTGGGTTCAGTTCCTTCAATTTTTAAAAACTTGGCCTTTGAGAGTTTTCATAATCATATGTAGCCTGTTCTCCTCTTAAATATCAGTGCAGTTTTTTTCAAAATGCAAGTACTGTTTTTTACAATTATAAAATGATACATTTTCTGCATTAATACTTTAAGACAATATCAGAAAGTATAAGGAAGTAAAAAAAAAAGCTCCTGAAATTTTACTCAATTTAATTTACTGATCAATGAATAGCTTCCAAACCTTCAGTCTGTTGTGTATGTGCGTGCATGCACACACACACATTTGCCTTACACACAATTTCATATATTATATATGGCATTGTGTTTTTTTTAATGGATTGGTGAGGGGAACTCTTGGACAACTCTTGATGGTCGTCCATTGAGGACCTAAAACAAAAAAATTGAGCGCTGCAGAACTAGAGTGGGTGCTTTCGGTCAGATTTTAGAGAGGTGGGGACTGCAATGTCCACAGAGAGGAGCCAGCTGCTGAGAAGGAGCCCCACTCTCTGCTGTCACAGCCTCTGGACTGTCACCACCTCTGGGCCGCCGCTGCCTCTGATTCCAGGAAAGCAACGGAGGAGGAGAATGTTCACCTGCGTCTCTCTGGTAGCTCCTCTTGCTCCCCCCATCTCTCTCATGGAGGCTGTGCCTTTAGGGGGCCTCTCATATTAGCTGCGTCTTGGAGCATCTCCCTGCCCCATGTTGCCCCATGTGAAGCAGGCACACCCTGATTCCTTCTCTAAGCTCCAACGCTGCTTCTGCGGTGATGAGGATGTCGTGGCAGCTGGCCTACTCATCTTGCTTCTCTACTCTTTATCTTATTTAGTGGCCACGCAGGGAAAACCCGGGGAGATAAAATTCTTGGTGACTACTCTGGGGCAGTTCTGGTAAGCAGTCCAGTTAGGGAGGAAGTGGAAACAATTGAGTCAAACAGTTTCTGGTCTATCTGTGGCTTTCCAGCCACCATCCCTGTCACCAACCTGCATCACAGTTTTGGGTGTGGGCGGCTGCTGGGCTCCAGCCCCGGGTGTGGAGGAGAGAGCGTGCGGCTGCTCAGATGGCTTGGGACTTGACATTCGCCCGCATCTTACAGAGAACACTCCTGGTAGAGATGCGTGTGTGTGGTTGATGCTACAATGCTGGCTTCTCATGCACACATCTGCTCTGGGGCGATTCGTTTGGAAAAGTCAAATGTGTGAGAGGTAACAGTCCTGGAATCTGGTGAAAACTGTCTTGTAAGGAAACCGAGTCTAATCCAGTGGCTGCTCCCTCTCCCCGCTCACTGGACGCTGTGGATTATTCCAGAAGTCTGCTCACTTTGTCAACCTTGCATATGAGGGATTGTGTTTAGATATGTTACCATTGTCCACCCCGTTTCACAGCTGTTTTGGAGTCAGATTTTTAAATCTAGTTTTATAATGTGACATTTAAACTTGGTAGATGACTAGACGACTGGATACTGTAAGTGCTAACTTAGTACTTTTAGATGTTAAAATGATCATCAACTCTGTGTGCCTTAAAAATTAAACAAATCATAAAAACGTTTAAATGGAACCAATCTCCTTAATTGTCATTTTTGTTGTTGTTCCAGTTTGCATTCCTTCTTTAGATTTCAAGAAATAAAATGAGTGCTGTGGGCTTCTGTTAAGATGGTGGAACAAATTTGAACCAGAGATTATCAGTATTTGAGTCAGAGATATTCCGTGTTTGAATTGGGAACCACAAAGACATTTTAACGGAGCCTTGAGGAGGCTGGAGTAGACACGTGTGACCTGTCTTTGTTCCAGTGACTGAACCAGAGGCCCTGCAGGCTGCTACACTTTTAAAGGTAGTTGTAGGAAGTTCAGGGCAGTCTTCCTTAGCCCCACCCCCTGGCCCAAGTCCCACCCCCAGCCCCACCAAACCCTGTCCCTACCTTTTCTTTATAGCCTTAAAAGGCTGCAGCTAAGCCGGGCATGGTGGCATATGCTTATAATCCCAGTACTTGGGAGGCTGAGACAGGAGGATCGCAGGTTCGAGGTCAGCCTCAGCAACTTGTGAGGCCATCTGCAACTTAGTGAGACCCTGTTTCAAAATAAGGAATAAAATAGGACTGGGGGTGTAGCTCAGAGGTAGAATGTCCCTGAATTCAATCCCCTCACACACACACACACACACACACACACACACACACACACACGGCTGCACCTCTGTGGGGAGATGAGAAACCCTCCCAGGCTGTTCTCCAGTACATCATGGTTTTAAAAACGTAACGTATTTGTTCTTCAAAGCATACCCTACAGATTGCAAGCATGGACAGAGGCCGAATCCCTGTTTGGAGGTAGATTGTGTGAAAAGTTCTTAGGATAGGATTCCATTCTGCCTTCTGGTTGCCCAAGAGGCCCAGCAATTAGAAAATTAAAATAACAACAACCACCACAAACTTCTCTCTGACCACAGACCCTTCAACAGCAGCCTGGAGGAGAGCATGACAGCAGAACAACGTGGTACGTCCTGAATATCACTCAGCAAGTGATGCTGGAGGGGTAGAATTGAGCCCAGGAAAGGACTTTTAGAGGCCAGGGGTCTTCATAGGTAATTTCCAGTCTACAGGTCTGGCTTCAGAAATTGGAGGACTTCACCCTTCAGACAGACCCATAACACACACACACACACACACACACACACACACACACACACATTTACACACACACACATTTAGGTATGCATTTACATGCGTGTGTACACACACACACACACTCACACATATCCCACCCTGCCCCACACTGCGGGCTGAGCTTAGGGCTCCTTTTCACCCTCCTCCAACATTCTTGGCAATTTTCCACCTGCCTCTCAGTCTTCACTTTAAGTGGTTCATAATTAGGCTTTGGAAGAATTTTAGAAGAATGGCTTTTTCAAAACTAAGAAGCCCCCAACCCTTCTTCTAGTTTACAGTTAAGAGAACTGCATTGGTCAGTTTTTCTTCACTGTGACCAAAATGCCCAACACAAATACATTAAAGGAGGAAAGGTTTACTCTGGCTCAGGTGTCAGAGGTCTCAGTCCATTGTAGGCCGGCTCCACTGCTCTGGGCCTGACGTGAGCAGAGCATCATGGCGGAAGGGTGTGGTGGAGGAGCTCGTGCTGGCCAGCAAGCAGAGAACAAAGAAGGGGACAGGGACAAGGTATGGTCCCCAAGGGCACACCCCAGTGACCTAATTCCTTCAATCATGCCCTACCTGCCTACAGTTTCCACCTTCTCCCAATAGTTCATTGAAATCATGAATCCAGAAAATGTATTAATCTACTGATGCAACCATGCCCTTATGATCCAATCACTTCTGGAAAGCTCCCCCCCTCCCCCCCGACAGTGCTGCATGGAGGACCAAGTCTTTAACACATGAGCTTTTGGGGGACAGTCTAGATCTAAACCACACCAAAAGCCAAAGTGTGCATCATGCTAAGAACATGCAATTAACCAAATGACTTCTCTTCCACATGGGTTCTATTTTGAATTCTTCTATTCAGCCAATTTCTCTTTGACATTTGGATCTTGGTTTAATGTGTTACTGCACTCCAAGGCATAGCGACTTAAAAGGCAAGGTGGATTCTTATAGTCTGTTCTGGTCAGCATTCTTGCAGCTATAATCTAAAAGATTGACCATGTAACTTAAAGGAAAGAAGATTTCTTTTCTTACAGTTTTGGGTTCAGTCTATGTGAGGCTGGGGACCGCAGATTTCAGGGCATGGCGGTGGGAAACAGAGAGAAGGGAGAGCACATGGGCTGTGCTCCTCACATCATGGAGGCTGGAAGCAAGAGAGCGATCAGGGGGAGAAGGAACCATATATAGTCCCTATTGCCGCATCCCCAAGGGACCCACCTTCTCCAGCCACACCCTACCGGCCTGGGCCACCATGGATTACAACCCTCATGACTCCACTATACCAACCCTGAATATTAATAAATGAGCTCTTTAGGGGGCATTTTATTTTATTTTATTTATTTATTTTTTAACGTGCTTTTATTGGTGCATTGGAGTCTTACATCACAATGAATATCTATTTGATGTTAACATACATGCACACAGCTCTTAGTGTCCCCCCTCCC
>PVJS01032377.1:0-22807 GCA_004027185.1 Glis glis | reverse complement strand
AGATAGATAGAGAGAGAGAGAGAGAGAGCTGAGGCTGGCCGCGAACCCGGATCCTCCGGTCTCCGCCTTCCAAAGTACTGGGATTACAAGCGTGCGCCACCACGCCCGGCTCATTCTAACTCTTAAACCATACCCCCAGCACTATTTTATTTATTTACTTATTTTGGTATTGGAAGTTGAACCCCGGGCATTCTACCTCCAAGCTATACCCTCAGCCCTATTTATTTATTTATTTATTTATTTACTTTTAAACAGCATCTTGCTAAGTTGCCAAGGCTGGCCCGGAACCTGAAATCCTCCTGTCTCAGCCTTCTGAGTACTGAGATTTTATTTTATTTTGAAACAGGATCTCACTAAGTTACTGCACATTGGCCCTGTGATCCTCCTGTCTAAGCCTCCCAAGTACTAGGATTACAGGCATGTGCCACCCACCCCCCATACCTCCCATATATTTTAAATCATTCTTAGATTACTAATACTACCTAATACAATGCCTACACACCACTTCATTTGCATAGATTCAATGTAGTACTTAGCAAGAGCTGAATTCAAGTTTTGTTTTGGGGGATTTTCTGGAATCCCCCCCCCATATTTTCTATCCAAATTTGGTTGAATCAGATGATGCAGAACCCATGGTTATAGAGGGCCAATTGTACTCATCCCCTCGTTGGAAATGTGATTGGTTACTGGCTGTTCAGTAATAAGTAAGTCTTCTGAGTAAGAACTGAGTACATGCCAGGCTTGGTGGTGCATGCCTGTCATTCCAGTACTTAGGAGGTTGAGACAGAGCCTCAGCAACATAGAGAGACTCTCAGCAACCTAGTGAGACCCTGTTTTCAAATAAAAAATAAAAAGGGCTGGGGGTGTAGCTCAGAGGTAGAATGCCTGTGGGTTCAATTCCTAGAGTTCAATCCCCAATACTACAAAAAGAAGAAGGACGAGGAGGAGGAGGAGGACTGAGTACGCAAATTCATAAGACTCTGCATTCCTATTCTATCTCCTGTTCACTTTCTAGGTCTCCCCTGTCAATAATTTATGGGAATTTAAGAATCTATGTAAATCTAATAGTATCTTTTATTTGAATCCCAAACCAGAAACTATTTGATCTACATACGTTGCATTCATGAAGACATAAAAATAAAAGTCAATTATTTCGAGACATTTGGTAAATAATTTTTATAAGATAATGCCTAAGCAAAGCAGTTACTACCATTGTTAGGAGATATGTAAGTGGCTAATGCCGGTCTCCTTACTGTTATGTCTTTGCATTATAGCAGGAAGGTCATGCGTAAAACACTAAGCTGAAATTCATTTGTTTAATAGATTGCTAACAGGAGGCTGGAATGATTAAGGGAAAATAGATACTCTAAATCCCAGAGGACATTGCCAAACAGATTAAAAAAACATTTTGAGTTACGGTATCTGCCTATGAAAAGTTTGGCAACATCGCAGGAAATAATTGCCAAGATTTAGAAAGATGCCACTAAACCAAAAAATTCTCTATGAGTGCCCTTGTAAGTTTTTCATTTTTAAATGTTCCCTTTTAAAGTGCAAAAAATGCAGAAGGGACAAATTGAAAATGAACTCATACTGGGTACATGTGTATGTTTTGACTCAGTATGAGAAATCGTTACTGTCGTAGGGATAAATTCACATTTTTCCTTCCTAAGAAGATTTTAAATTGTCCGGTGTAACAGATGCTGGGAAAATGGGGATTTGACTCTTAGTTCTTTGTTAGATCAGCAGTTCCCTATACTTTCGAAAGTTAAAGAAAGCATATTTAAAATTCGAACTTGGTTTGGTATAAGACTCAAAAGTATATTCACTAGGCCCTTTTGAAATAAAATTCATATTTTTAAATTTGAATTTACCTAATTTTTAAAATTCAGGCATTTGAATATTCGATTAAGGGCTTCTAGGAGTTGTTATAAAGAGAACAATGATTATCATTAGGAATAGATGCTAATTATTGTGCTCTTTAAATATGACATAATTAGCACATAATAATAAACCACTCAGGATTCCGCTGACCTGGCAGAGCACTGTAGACTGTACATCACCACCCAATTCTAATAAATGCTAAGGGCATCGGTATGATAAAACAAACAAAAATCTAATAGTTTACATGTCAAAACTACCATAGGCAATGATAACTTTCATGTAAAGATTACAATTAGAATAATTCACTGTGACCATGAAGAATTTTTCATGTCTACGTAACTTTTGGGATAAAATTATTCTCTTCCCAAATCAGAGGTGGAATTTGAAGACTCATTTCCACACTTAAACTTTACATTTATACTTAGGACAGAGAACAAGACTTTTTTTTAAAGGAATTCCCAATTCAGTCTCTCTTCACTTTACTTTGCCAGAATATCTACGTTCTTTCCTTTTTGACTCATCTATACCTCGTCTCTAACTCTACTGTCCTAATATAGGGATCAAACTTCATTTTCATCTCATTCAGACATGCTTATGTAAAAACTTCAAGCATGCATAAGAGATTCAGCTTCTAAAGAGATCTGTGCCAGGAGAGGAAATCTTTCAGAGCCCATATCCTTAGACCGGTCGAAAGCTTTGATTAAGTTAAAGAATTCATCTTAGGTTTGATTTCTCATGTGACTTCAACCTAATGTGTTGCAAAAATGAGGTCATTTAGGTTACTGGGCTTTTGTGAACCTTGAATCCACATAGGGCTACATTCAGGGTTAAATTGACAAGAGATGTCTTTGTCAGTATTTTCACCTGGCAACACAACCCAGGATGTTCAATGTTTTCATCTCCTAAAAGTTAATGAGTTATATTCAAACTTAGCCCTTCCCCATTGGCATTTAAAAGAAAGTATATTTGTTTTAAGTGATAAATTGACCTATTAGACTATCTAACCCAGACTAGCATATCTGATGTAAGCCACTAAAGGCATTTCCATGAAATTATGAATAAGACAAGGAGCTTGCTATCATCACTGTTAGTTAACAGATTTTCAGAAGTTCTAGACAAAGCAATAAGTCAAGAAAATGAAATTGATATAACTATTGAAGAATGGCCATGTAACCATTACTTTCAAATTTTAATTTCTACCTGAAATACTCTAGAGTCAATGGAAAAACTATTAAAATAAAAAATGAAGTTAATGAGCTGGCTAGTTAAAACAAATACATAAAATCAATACCTTTATTTATATCAGAAACTATTGAGAAAGCATGCATATATATATATATATTTTATACATATACACACATATACATATACATATATTTATATATGTATATATATGTAGAGAGAGAGAGAGAACATCTGTATGAAGAAATTATAAAGAAGTTTTAGAGCAGAACATAAAATAAGAGATGACTGACCCATGTTCTTAGACAAGAGGAATGATTATGGCAAAAGTGCCAATTACCTCTAATTTAATAAATAAATACAATAAAATTTTGATTTCATGGTCTTGGTAGTAGGTAAGAAACTAGACAGAGTGATTCCAAAACTCTTGAAAAAGAGTATGAAAATACATAGTAAAATAATAAGAAGGCAGTATCACTATCATACATTCAAATGTAATTCAATGCTTTAATAATTGTGATAGTGGTAAAGGAGCCAGCATAGGCATATGATCAATAGAACATAAGAGAAAAGTCTTCATACAGGTAAAATATAAATAAGAAAATATAAAATTTAGTGTGACTTTATATTTTCTTGAGAAAACTTTGACTTAATTTTCTTTTAACATTCAAAAGATATAAAATATGAAGTGTGAATGAATAATAGATCAGTGAGGGGAGGAAATTTAGTCTCATTAGTAATCACTGAAGTGCAAATAAAGTAATCAGACAACTTTATCCATTTTTAAATTGAATATATAGAAAAAAGGTTGATTGCTCTATTTGGGCAATGCTTATTAAAAACCTAAAAAAATTCTAGTAATTTATCCTAAAGAACATTCAGATATTACCAAAGAGATTAGTATACAATGATGTCTACATTTTGTGCTATTAATAATATAAAAGCGTAAATAATAAGTGATTGGATATATTGAATTGAATATTATACATTCATTAAAAATAATGATAGAATAATGACTGATGACACAGGCAGGTATATGTTGCCAAAAAATGTATATAAAACAATCTAGAATCTGGAAGGGATATACACCAACACAATAATGGTAATTCTCTCAACTGAATCACAAATCATTTTCTTTTATCTACTTGTATTTCCAAATGTTTATATAATTTTTATAATACAAACATTGCTTTTATAGCATTAATTTTTTAATCAGTAAATTAAGCAATTGAATACACTGAACTTCTTTCTTATGCATGACCTGAGGAGTCCCCCAGCTCTCTAATACTCAATGCAAGCACGATTTCTATGCCTGTTCTCCGTTGACAGAGAATAAGCTCTCTGAGATGAGGTTCTGTAGTCTCAGCCCTCAGCACAGTGCTCGGCACAGAGCGGGTGCTCAATGAATGTTGAGTGATGAACAAAGAAAGCACAAAGCGGCACACGAATTGTTTACCTGCACTGAAGGCCTCAGGCCACATGTGGAAGTGAAAAAAGTGTAGGTGTGAATTTAAGTTTTCACCAGAAAACGTGAAGTCACGCTACACTCACCTAAGAGTTTCATTGTAAACGTCAAACCAGAACATATTCATCACTATTTCTTAAAGATATGAACTGTTTTATGGTTTTGTAGTAGTGGTGTTGCCTGGTGATTACAAAACCAGGTGACGTTCAACTCATCTGGCTGAGTGGCACTGAGGGGGTTGGCATGCTTCTAAGATCACTCACTACCTCTCAAATGTTCTAATTTCTAAAGTCTGGGAATCATCAAAGTGAATTGCATTAAGAGAAACATTCACAAGGTCAAAGATTAGAGGAGGGTGGTTACCTGAAGGCTATATAAGAGACGGGTTAAATTCTGTATTGCTTGTATAATCTGAAAAATAAGATTGTATGTGTCAAATTCTTGAGACAGGTTTCATTAGCCACAAATTAAGAAAGGATGGTGATATGTGTAAAGCATGTGTCACTCACCTCTGACTGTGAAGAACCTGGAAAACTTCTATATTCCACCTACAATACATAAAAACAAAAGAACATGAATAGCCACTCTGCTTCTGAAAAGCTGCACTGTATGTTCCAAAAGGTATGACCCTCGCTCTCTCTACACTCGATTACCTCATCTATAGTGACTCTGACTCTTCCCAGGAAGAAAAGCGTGTAGAATTAAACACCCACGTGACAGCAAGGAACTCCCTCGCCCAAACTTGGTGTTCGAGATGCGTGGCAATTTTAACCCAGCTGTCCCTTAAAACAAGTGTGACCATGACCATGAAGAAGCCCTGCAAACACTAAGGGACACTGTTTAACATGCAAACCACGCTGCGAATTAAACTCTCTGTGCCCAGGTTGAAGTTGTCTCCTGGTCCAGGCTGACCCCTTGCATCTGGGAGGCCAGATTTAGAAGAAAACAGCATACCAAGCCTCTAGCTCCCTGTCTCAATGTGTGAGATTCGTGATGCCAAAATAGCCAGTGGTTGGGAAATGAAACTAGACCCAGAGACAGCCCAAAGGGGAGTGCTTAGCTGGCCTCCTCCAGATCCTGCCTTGGACAGAGTTCATCAGGCCAGTGCAGAGGCCAGGAATGAGGCCCCAGGAGGCCATCTGCTTCTTGGAGATGAGATCTGTGCCTCACTCTTTGTGTTGCCCACAGCACGCAGTAGGAGGGCATGTGGATACTGAGGGTCTCCAGTTTCCGGAATTGAATCAAACATTTGTTTACTCATTTATTATCTGTCTCCTCTCACTAGTATGTAAGCCAATGAGTAGCAAGACTTTGTGGATTCAATATTATGTCTGAAAACCCAAGAATGATGCCTGGCAGCTCATGGGAACTCAGCCAGTGAATAATAGGTTGACTCTGACTGCACTCCAATCAATAAATAAGTACTGATGACCCACCATAAACTCACCACTTTATGCTAAGGTAGATCATCAGATTCCCTGTCCTCCAAGAGCTTACAGTCTCCAGCATGCCACTTGCTTTCATCTGAGCAGAACTAATTTTAAGCTATAAATAAACAGCCATGGCTTAAAGTTCTCAGGTAGATTTCAACTTTTTGCTGAATGCAATTAGTTTTAGTTCAGGCTATGAACTAACCAAATCTCTTCCCTCATACTACCAATTAAATATTTCATTACTAAGCATTCCCTGTAATATAGATTAGACAAAGGCTAAAAAAAGAAGAAGAAATGAAGTAAATAAAGGCATTAGACCTGTGCCCAACTCTATGGAAGATACCGGGGCTAAGAATCCCCACTCTGTAGTAAGTTTTGGAGTGTTCTCTTTTCTTCTGGTTCTGTCTTTGCCCAACCATACTCTGTTGCTTTGGTAGTAAGAAGATCATATGGTATAGAATTTTTATGCTTTATTAAAAAAAAACAGACACATAAAAAAGAGCAGAACTGTGCTACATGTGGTCACTTACACCCAAGGAAAGAGCACACCGTCTTTATAAATGGAGTTGGTCTGCCACCTTGTGGCTAAAGTGAATAACTGCAGTTGGTAATTTACACAGAATTTCTGCCATTTGGGTTAAAGACTTATTTTTTAATTCTTTCAGAAATTTGTTTTATTCTTACCTTATTAAGGAAGCTAATGACAAAATATCCATTATACACTTTTTAAAAGTTTGCTTTCAAGTGCTCCTTCCCTGTATCTCAGCTTAGGTTTTCAAACCGTCTTATTAAGGGCCAAATTTTCCAGATAGGTTAATCCAAAAAGGAACCCACACACTTAATCTTACTCATCATCCTGTGGCCAAATCATGGGTTGGAGCTGCCACAGCTTTCCACTCAAGATTAAACTATCACTGACGAATCCTTCCTTCCTCCCTCCCTCTTTTCCTTCCTTCCTTTCTTCCTAATAACATAAAAGCACTTGAAAGCTACAAGCTTCAGACTTAAATAAAAAGGAAGTCCATACTGAAAAGGTTGAAAAACAGGAACATTTCAAGACAAAAAGTTAGAAAGTTTACAGTCAGAATGAATAGTGTAAAATATTTGTATTCTTATATTCATTTTGGCCTATGAAGTTTAAAAATGAACATTAAACTACAACTGTATTTTCTACATTTTTTAAAATCCTCGGGTTTGGTTTCTTAGTCATATGAAACATATACAAAAATAGAAACTCTATGTAAAATATGTCAGGTCTACAACATTTATATGACATTTGTATGTCATTCTTCCACATTGGCACATGCTGCTACTTGGTAATGGACCCAATTCAGTTTTAGACAAAGCAAAACTCGGGAGCCCCATGCAACCGCAGAGTCCATCTCGCCACCTCCAAGAATTACGGTTTTATTCTGGCTGTATTTGTGATATCTCAATTTCATTTGAAGCTAATAGGAAGTTGTATGCATTTAATTTCAAAAGAGAGAGTTATAACCTATACATACGGTAATTCAAAGACGCAGCAGCATGTGGGACTACCTTGCCACAAACAAAAAGTGGTCAGGTGAATTAAAAATCTACAGAAAACAGGTGAAATGTTGGGCAGTGACAGGAAGACAATTGGAAAAGAAAAGAAGGTTGAGGAAGGTGAAAGAAGCAAGAATATTCCAAAGTAGAAATTATTTCAGCCACATCAGTGCCATCTGGCTGTGCGAGGCCCCGGTGCCCAGGACCAGCTCTCAGCCAGAGCTGTGAACGTAGCAGGTAAAAAGCGAAGGTTTGGAGCACAGAAAGGAAGCCCAGAAGTCAGAGAGCGCAGACACACATACATGAGAGAGTTTTCAACTTTTTTAATAATTTTTCAACTGTTTTTGTTCATTTACACCTACATGATATAGGAAGAACAAGAACATTTAAAGAAGAAAATAAGTTAGAAGTTTAAATATAAATATTTAAATTAATTCAGAACAATTCAGAAAAGCACTTTCATCCCCCTCACTGCCATAGACAGAGCAGGACCTGAGGCTGTTTTATTACACAAAGCAACCGGTGTCATTTACTAACAAATCGGTGAACAATACCTTCTCCCCTGCATCAGAGACCGCCAAGTCGGTTACCACACCCTGGATCCCGGGATCCACATCCCAACAGCCTCTTTCTTCTGTCCCTTCTGTGTCTAGTGCTGGGAGCACGCCATTGAGACAGAAACAAAAAGGACAACATCAAACATCGGCCAGCGACTGGGTTCATCTGCACACAGCTGACCCACCCTTCGCAATAAAGAACATCGCCAAGTGATACACACTGCATGCTTCCCACGAGGCACTCAAGTGGCGCAGAGTGAGGCACGCAGTCCCTGCCCGCATGGAGCTCACATGCTAATGGATACCAAACTGACAAATGGCATAGATCGACACCCATCTTTTATTTTTGCTTCTTTCTTGTGCTGATATGTCTATGTGTTGTCTGTGGTATAGAGAGGGGAGATTCTACGTCTCACTTTCACGTCATAGGAAAAAGGCTCCTGGGGAGGGTGAAGTTTAAAACAGGCATGATTGAACAAAAGCAGGGTCTCTTGGCAGACTCAGGTCTGCAAAAAGGCTCCCCGGTGACCAGTACAAGAGCAGCAGCTGATAAGCAAGGTTGAGAAGGAAGGAGCAGTCCAAAGGCAGGAGAGACGCACTTTCTCAGAAGGCTGAAGGTGGCTAATACTTTATGGTTTCGGAGTCATACAAACTGAGAACCTGTCCCAGTTTCTCATAATTTCCAAATGCATTTTTCCTCACATTTCTTACTTGGACTCTAAATTCACAAATACTGTAAATACTGTACATTTATCTATGAAAACACAGAAACTAGCCCAGAAATACAAATGTCATTTCATTACATCTCCATTGGCAGGACTTTTTATTTATTTACCCATGTGAACTCAGTTAAAATGTATACCATGCTCACCTTGCACTGATTAAAGCTAGAATTTTCAAAACCCTTTCACATATAATATTTCATTGGAACCCTGATGAAAAAGGTATTTGCTTTTTGGGATACTGTTTGTAAAATTCCTTATCCAATGTCATCTTAAAACTTTATTTTTAGTGAAGGAAATGCTTTTTCTCCTTGTTTAAATTAGCAAAAAGTACTTGTATCTTTGGAAAAGCAGAGTTGTCTAGGACCCCAAAGGCCTCTTCTAAAACAAGTTTTATTTAAGCAGAAACTGCTTCAGATGATATCAGCTAAACACCAAGCTCATTGTATCTATGCTGGTCAACACTTACTGATCATGAAGGGACAATTTATAGAAACTTTTTTGTTGCTCAAAAAAAAAAATGGTTCTACTATTGGGTACCATTCCTGACTCTTAAAGAGATGCCAAAGGCATTACCAAAGAATTAATCATTCTCTTTCTCTCCCCCCAACCCCTCATAGAAAGGAGGGAAACCAAACATGGGCAGAGGCCAATGATGAACCAAATAAAGGCAGAAGACCAGAAGTTGGATCAGGTTCCCTCTTCCCATATTTAATTTCAGGGTAGGCAACAGGATCTCCAGTGGACAGAACTTTACGGAAGTAGATTCTACTCATACACCTGATTAAGTATACGGGGGACTAAACATAGTGGGATGTGCTTGGCTTGTAAACTCAGACTGACATGAGCTTGATTCAGAAGGACCCAGTCTTCCAACTCAATCACAGAACTGACCCATCCAGTTAGAGGCCTTCATTTAGGAACCATCTTTGGCCTTCAGCAACTCTATAAAGAGAATCAAACTCTTGTAGCACCATGTTGCAATTCAGCCCAGAACTGACAGGCCCCTGGGGTATGGGACCCTACCACCTGCCCTGGTACTGCCTCTACCTGAAGCCTGGAACCAGGCCACTCTGGCTCTAGCAAATGCCATGGGCGTCCCCTTGGAACTTTCCCAAGTCGTGACAGATGTGGATGCAGACGGAGAACCTTCATTGCCTGGCCTGAGGGGAGGGACGGTCTGGCCAGTGCTCAGAGCAGCTGCAGGGGCGGAGTGGAGCCTCTCCAGCTGTCCCCCGGGGTGAGGCTGAAAGCGACAGATCCCTACGTGTATTTTTAGATAGAACTTCCTCAATGGCATAATGAGGTTCTTCTTTTAAAAGGAAATCACCCAGGGCAGTACAACTCCCCTGATGAATCTGGGCTGTGCTGAAATGAAAAACATATGTGCACATATTCTGAAAATAGAAACCCAGGATTAGATAAGGCAGAACTTGAGAGGGGAAAAATAATTATTGGTGCTTGTAAAAAAAATGTATAGAATTAAAAACCTATACTGCTTGTATATAACTTAATTAACCAAGGGATGTTGTTAAACAAAGTCTAAAACAATTTAATCCTTCAGTCTCTAGCTACTAAAGACAGTTTACATATGCATATAAGACCTTTTGTAAGTAAGGTTTTTACCACCTGTACATGATGAAAAATATACTCTCTCTGCTCTTACCCAAGAATCATTTATGGAAGTAAGTAATTGCTTAGCTTAAAACTATACATACAATAGTAAAATTAGGTCTGTTGCCTAAACCAATTCTCTACATTCTATTTCTCAGTTTTTAAAATATATTAAAATGGTGGTTTAATAAATAGATTTTACCTGAACTACAGTATATAATTACATAGATGAAGAATCTTTTGGCAATTCTGCCTTTAACCACACCACCAAAGCTGTGTGTGTGTGTGTGTGTGTGTGTGTGTGTGTGTGTGTGTGTGTGTGTCAGAGAGAGAGAGAGAGAGAGAGAGAGAGAGAGATTGATTGAGATTCTAGGTTTTTGAGATATTTTCTCAGTTGATGTCTGTGAGATTAGTTTAAGGGCTTATTCTCTAATGTACTGTGGGGATCCTTTTTAAAAAAAACACAAAAATGATTTAAAAGTTATTTCAAAACTGTATCCAATAAGTGATATAAAAATGAGGCAGGGTAGGGTTTGGGGAAGGTATAATACCACTCTTTAAGCTCTTATTCTTGGAACACTGTGCCATTAACATATGTATAGAATTTTTACTTATGGTTAGCATAGTGATTTTCAGTTTTTTTCCTAATTAAAAAAAATACATTAAGTCCCTTCCAAGTAGGGACAGAGGCGTTGCTTTCATTTTATGCGGCCACTATGCTCCAGGGACTGTGTGCAGGCTCCCTGCCAAGGCGCGTTCTCACTTACAAGCAGTAGGAGGTCCCGGTACATCATCAGAGCCGAGTGTGTCCATCAGGACAGCTTCTCCACACCCGTCCTTGGGGGACTGACTGACGTCGCCCATCTGTGAGGCCTTCACTGCAACTTGCAGACTCTCAGCTAAGAATTAGAAAAACAAATTTTAAAAACAAATATGTGTGTGGTTTAATCTAGACCAAGAGCTGATAAATGATATGTGGTCTGCACCTGTTTTTATATGACCCAGGAGCTAAAAGTTGTTTTTACACTTTTCAAAAGTTGTTAAAACAGAGAGACACATACATACACACATGCACGCACCCACATAGGTCCCAGAGATGGCGGGACCTGCAAAGCCTAAAATATTTATGATCTGGCTCTTTACAGAAAAAAAATACAGACCTGCAATCTAGACCAATAATAATTTTATCATCATTTTGCAATAGAGAATTAACTCAATAAAAAAAGTAAAAGCCCATTGGATAAAAACATCTCAAATGTAACTTTCAGTAAAATGGTATGCCGAAAAACCTCCTATAATTCAAGTAATATAAATGCAATACCAGGCATCAAGATTTTAAAAGCTGTTACTCAGAAATATTAGCTATTCTTCTAAAGAATAGGTCCCCAAACTTGCCCTTAATAATGCAGATTCCCAGTCTTCACTCTAAAAATACTGGAGGAGAAAAGGGGATTTGTGTTATAAACAAGCACCAAAGGCTACTCTTAAGATGGCAAGCTTAGGTCAGCTTAGGAAAAATCACACCAGGAAGGTGAATTTTTTATTTAAAAGGTTTCGGCTAGCATGTTGGAAGAGTGTAATTCCGAGGACTCTGCAAATATTCCCCCAAACACCCTGTTCAATGATTCAATCTAGAAAATACTCACTTAGGGTCTACTCTGCTCTAGGGCTATTGGACATCTGATAACTAATAAAGAGAGTTTGCAGATGGGAGGAGGAAAGAGACATGCAGCTTTCTGCAAGGCAGCATGTGATCAGTTCTAAGCTTCATCACAGAGTTATCCAAACACTATACATGCTACTGCAGCCTGGACAAGCAGGAGAGTTGCATTAGCTAGTGGAATGAGGGCAAATGTTCATAAAGGAAACTGAGCAGACCTGGAAGGACGAATGAGATTCAAGAGGCAGAGACAAAAGACAAGAAAGGAGGGAAGAAAAGCAGTGTGGCAGAGCAAAAACCAAGCAGACCATTCAAGGTGCATGCTCACTGTCTTTTTTTTTTTCCTTCAGAAGATAATCGCCTCACCCTGATAAGAATTCCTGATAAGTTTCTCGGCTGCCCCACCTTTGACACATACTCTAGATTCTCCTGAGCAGCTGAGTCTACAGTTGCTTCCTGAAACCCCCATGATATGGTGGGCCAAAGGAATTGAAGCCGATGGACTTGCAACCCACCACTAGTGAAAGTTACAGTGGGGAATGAAGTTGAGGCCATTAGCTAAAAGTGAGAGTGGGTGACTTATTCCTAAAAGGCTTTATCATGGATAATAGGGAGGGGGTGCCACTGGTTCATGTCAACCCACTTGAAAGTCCATTTGGCTTTACTTGTGAAATATATTTTGGATCTGTTCACTTCTCTCTGCTTCTGTTGCCAATGGCACTGGCCTCCACCAATGCACCAACATCTCTCATCTCAATGTCTGCAGTTCCTAACATGACTTCGGGTAAACGCATCCTCTTCCAACCTGTTCCAGTCAGTAGCTAGTGTTCAATTTAAGACATAAATAAGATCATATCACCTATGATAAAAAGTTTCCAATGACTTCCATCGCATTTGGAACAACAACAGAATGTATATACATAGTTTTATATATATATAAAACTATGGCCCACAATGATCTGATCCCTGCCTGACTTGTACCACCTCAGCTCCTGATTTCTACCTACCACCCTGGCCTTCTTATTTCTTGAACATTCCAGACTCAGGGGCATTGTACTTACTTTATCTCTGGCCTAGAATGCTCCTTCCTCAGATCTCTAGATGGTTGGCTTTTCATCTCTCAACCCGCATCCCAAAAAGTAACCTCTTCAGGGGGTGAGGGGTCTTCCCTGACCCTTCTAGAGCAAAGCCTACACCTGCTCCCAACCCCATGATCTTATTCCTGTGTGGTTTTCTGAATCATCTGGTTTTCTTACACGCTTTCTGTCCTTCCCCATTAGAAGTTTTATGAAAGCAGTACTGTTTCCTTAGCACCATCAAAACTGCACAAGGCAGGTGCTCAATGAATACTGAATAAATGAGGCAAATGAATGAGTGATTCTATCAGCAGACCGTGCTTCAGAAGCCTCTATGCCCTTCACAAGACCTCACTTTGCTTGACCCTGAAATAGGACAGAGCCCATGATTTCTAGACTCTTTCCCAGAGTGAATGTTCTGAGATTCTAAACCAATGTTTGGCAAACATTTTCTGTGATGACCAGATAGTTAATATCATAGATTTTGTGGGCCACACAGTCTCTGTCAAAATTGCTCATCTCTGCCACTGTAGGAAAGAACAGCCAAATACAACACATAAATGAGGAGGTGTGGCTGGTTTCCAGAAAACTGCTATTTATAGAAACAGGCAGTGAGGTGCACATGGTGTGTGGTCTGCAATTTACTAACCCTTCCTCTGAACAACTGTGTTCCTTGCAAACCAGGTGGAGGCTACTTTATCTCCCAAGCCCTTTGCCCCTATTGTCACCTCCAAACCACTATCCTCATCTCTCCCTTAAACTTCTTTCTCTCATGCCACCCCTGCCATCTGATTAGACCTCACACCAACCCTCCTTGCTGCCATTCACCTTCAGACCCCAGCCTCTCCCCTGCATTCCGTGAACAAGTTAGCACCTGACATAAGTCCCCCTTCCCCAATCAATGCTAATCCTGTCAAAGTTCTCAGTAACTTCAATTTTACAGACTTAGTCCTTCCACTACCCTGGCCTCTCATCTTTATTACTTTCTCAGCCCCAATGACACTGTCCTCCACCCAACCTCAGCTACCACCACCCATAGTGATAGCCTAGACGTTGTTATTGCAATATCTGCACTTTGCCCCTTATAATCTGTTCTGCACACCACAGTCAGGGGGTTGCCTTTAAACCACAAATCTGGTGGCTTATTACTTGGCTTTCTCACTTCCTCCATGTCTGCTCACATATCATTATATGAAAACAGCCATCCTTGGCCACCCTATTTAAAATAGAACCAACTCTATCACTCTCCTCCCCCCTTACTCTAGTTTTCTTCATAGCACTTGATGCAACCTGCCATATCTATTTCTTTATTCTTTGCATTTCATAATGTAAGTTCTAGGAGAGTAGATATTCTGTCTCATTCTGCTATATTCTCAGCACTAAGACCACAGTATGTATTACATAGAAGGTGCTCAATAAACATTTTCTGACTTTTCCATCCCAACTCCTTTCCAAAGCAACTTACCTTCTTTCAGTGCTGCTGCTAGTAAGGAGGCTGCCTGGGGAGGCTCTCCTGGGTCAGGTTTAATAAGAAGGTGGGGTTCTAGATGGACATCCTCAAAGCCACTCAATTCTCCAAGTTCAGCATAGATATGTAGCTTTTCCTCCAAATATGTGCAAATCTGTTGGTCTTGGTTACTGAGTATTTCTATGAAATAGTATTTACCATACAAGGTTACAGCTAACATGAATATAAGAAATGATACAAAAATCCAAGTCACGAGATAAAGACGCTACTTAGCAAGCAGCCTGATCTAAAAGGTATAGCATATATTATTGGGTGGGACAGATCCAGGTTCAAATCCCAACTCTTCCACTTAGTGACTGTGGCCTCCAGCGAGTGACTTAACAACTCTTCCACTGCACTCAACAAACATTCATTTCCTTTCCCATTCCCCTAATTCCAGAAAACCATGCAAAGCTATTCTTTGTTTATGCCGGCTGTTTCCTATTAAGACTAAACACCCTGCTCAGGAATGAAAATTGAGGCGGCCCCTCTCCACGATGAGAGAATGCCCACAGGGGAAACTATTCGAAGGCCTGAAACTCCCCGGGCTTCAGCCAGTCTCGCAAAACCAAACACTCCGGTTTACATTTTTTTGTTTCTCAACATCCAATCTCTTTGGCCATCTTTGTATGCATCATTTTCCTCTGATTTCCAAGTGTTAAAGAATTCTTAAAGCTCAGAGACCTTAATTAGCATGGAATCGGGGACTCTCCGGTCCTCTGTACACCTCAGAATCAACAGGGGCGAGTTTAAAACACTCAAGTCTGCACTTGAGTCTAAAGCACTCCAGGCCCCACAGTTGCTGATTCAGCTGGTAGAGGGCAGAGCCCAGGGGACTCCAGTGTCTAGCCAGTGTGGAGAATCCCTTCAGCTGATCTTACGTCCTTACTTCACAGGTTTGCACTCGATGGCCAGACCTGTATGGTTCCTTGTCCAGTCATACACCTCTAAACGGACCATGCTGGGGCCTAAAATTAAATCACCAGGCAGCAATTCCAAAGCTCATCTGCACCACACTGATGACAATTTTTGTTCCATATATGTGGCATGCATTTCCATCTACACTTTCATCACTAAGGCAGGAGGAAGAGCTTGTCTTGTGTCCGGGTTTTTTCCTGGAAGGCGGTCAGGGTAGGCCTCAGGTCCACACAATTAGTCCTTCAGTCATAACCTTTCCTTCAGGACACTAGGGCTTTCCCAGCACCCAGGAGAACACGGCGACCAGGGAGGCAGAAGCGCCCCCGCCGTACCTTGACACTGCTGGATTCTGGCCACTCTGGCTTCAGCTTTCCGCCTCTCTTCATCGGATTCACTTGTCCTTCCCCCTTCTTCTTCTGGGAAACTTTAAAAAACAAAGTCAGAAGACATGACTGAGACAAAATCCAAGTATCTTTAGACTCGTTAGAAAAACATGGGAACTTGGCAATAGAATTATTCATAAAGGCAAAAAATTCAGCATAAAGAGAACTCATTTTGCCCCCTGGCCAAGAGATTTGTTTTCTTGAGTATATAAAGGATCTGGCATAATATAATATGACTGTCAAAGTCAGCACTGTAGGATGACTCAAATATTCCAGCAAACACACATATACATTCACACACACACACACACACACATATACAATCAATCAATCAATCAACACAGGCATTAAGTACAACTAGGAAAATAATTTTTGCTTTTTATATCATTTGGGTACTTCTTAATGGGTTTGAGAAGAAGGTTTGAGGGGATGGAGGTCGGTGCCATATTGGGAGGGATAGAGTGGACGTGGAGGAATTTTTTATAATATCAAGATCCAATAGTAATTAAAATTACTATTAAGAATGATCATTCCTACTCTTGTATCCTCATTTATAAAAACTGCTCTTGTATACACACGAAGAACAAATTGACTTATAACATTCAGTTCCACAAATCTAAAAACATTTATTGAATGATTCCTCAGTACTAGGCACACAGAGAAACATAAGACATGGTCCCTGCTCTCAAGGAGCTTCCAATCTAATTAATCACACACTTATATGTATATACACAGAGAAAATAAAAACTACAAGGAAGTATGAGACAAGCACCAAGTAAATGCCTCAGAGGTGTTAATGCATTTGAGCTAAGGGAGAGACCACATGGAATGAAGAGGTCTTCACAAAGCAGGTGAGGCAGGAGCTGAACCAAAGCACACAGGCAGAGGGGAGGGGAGGGCTGGCCATGCAGGGAGGTGTGCGGAGCATAGGGCTGCAGGTGAGGCGCCGTCGCAGGCAGGGTCAGGGGCAGGGAGCAGACTGCTGGGGCTGAAGCAACACGGTCATGCAGGGGAGACATGGTTAGATTCTTTTTCTCAATTGAACAAGTGCATTCCATAGATCACAGACAGAAAGAAATGATACCTTTCTACTGCCTGCTGGATCCATCTCATCCAGTTATTTCGTTCCTCCTTAGAATTCGTGTGAATTTCATACATCTCAGGACCAATCGATGAAGCGCTGATCAGAAACATTCCCCTCTCCTCATTAGCAACTTCTCTAGCAATAAGCTTCTGTAGGGAAATAACTGATGGCTTCTGGTCCTGCATAAAATAGGAGGATGAGCAGATGAAACCGCATCCTTTCTAAAGTAAGACTCACACCAGATACATGAAAACCTTTATTTCACTTCCCACCTTTTCAAAAGAGCTGCGGAAGTTGGTAAGATCTCCAATAGAGAGGGCATGGAGAAAAAAGGATGGAAAGAGAGGATTTAGGGGAATGTTTGTCCTTAAGAATTGGTGGTTTAAGCTGGGTATGGTGGCACATGTCTGTAAACCTAGTACTTGCAGGGCTGAGACAGGAGGATCGCAGATTCAAGGACAGCCTCAGCAATGTAGCAAGACTTGCAGCAATTTAGTGAGACCCTGTCTCAAAATAAAAAATAAAAAGGGCTGGGGTGTAGCTTAGAGGTAGAATGCCCCTCAGTTCAATCCCACTACAAAAATTAAAAGAATTGGTCATTTTTAAAGGACAACTTTTTAAAAAGACAGAAAAACAGAGGTAGGAAAAAAAGTATCAAAATGCTGTGGTCAAGAGAAGAGGGATTTTTCTAGGAGGACATGGGCTAGGAAACAGAATATCAAATATAAGAGAAATTGAGAAGGAAGACAGACCTAAAGAGTCCACTGGATTTGGCAGTTAATAGCAATTCAGTTTTAATACAGAGATGGAAAGGGGTGGACTGTAAAAGGAAAGGTAAGAATGAGGAGGCAAGCCCTTAGATTCCCCAGTGTCACCAGCCTCCCCTGCTACTGTCTGGCAGATCCCAGGGACAGAACTTCTATAGCTTTACCTGTAGGTGTCTCTTCTTGCCAACCAGATGAGTTCCTAGTGAGGCACTCACTAAATGTCTGTAGAACTAGATTTAACATAATTCCACCAGAGGGAGATAGGAAGGAAGTCTAAACTTTGGCACCCACATTATGGTTAAATCACCTATCCTATGAACATTTACTGTGGCCCTGCAATGCCCCATGCTAAGCACTGGGGACTCAAAGATGAAGAGGACCCTGCTAACACTGACTTGGATACAGAGCTGAAAGAATGGCAAAAAGAACGCTGCAACTGAGCAGCGTGGGGGTCAAAATGAAGACTCCACTGGGTGTGTGGCCTCCACCGCGCCTTGCAGAGTTGGCTGCAGTGTGTGGTTTTGTTTCTTCCTTATGGTCTAATTAGCGCCTTTATCCAGGACAGGCCACTCTATTCCCCACTGCTGACTGCTTGGCGCTGGCTCGTCTGCCTTCCCAGCCCTACATGGCTGTGACAAACCTGTAGTGTGTGCCAGGGTGTACCTGGAGCGCCTCTTTCATGTTTCTTAGCTTAGCATTAAAAAAATCATGTATCATGATGGGAGATGACTGGTCCACCCCGTTCTGTGCTTTGCCTCTGAGATTGGTTGCAAAAGCAGCTTGTGGCAGGCCTTCTTGAATACTGCCCTCTGTAATGAGGGAGAGATTATTAATGTCTCTCATTCTATTATGGATCTATTCTCCAAGGTGTTATCTGCTTTCTTCCTTTCAATGTACTGTTTCAGCTTCCTCAGCTTACAAGGTAAATGGACTCTATATAAAAATTCAGGGTGGGTTTAAATTGCTTAAGACATGAGCAAGCATGAAATTATTTGAACTGGTTGGTAAGCGTTGTGGGGGAAGAGGACATGGCAGGGTAATAGCTTTTAAAAGTGAAGAATATGCTGGGTGTAGAAGCACATTGAGAGACTGAGACAGGAGGATCATAGGTTTTGAGACCAGCCTCAGGAACTTAGCCAAACCCTTAGCAACTTAGTGAGACCATGTTTCAAAATTGTAAAAAAGAAAAAGGGCTGGCTAGAGGTGTAACTCAGAGAAAGAATGCCCCTGGGTTCAATCCCCAGTACAAAAAAAAAAAAAAAAGGTGAAGAATAAATAAAGAAGCAGGGCTGGAGATATATAGCTCAGTGGTAGAGCACTTGCCTAGCATGTGCAAGACCCTAGGTTCAATCCCTAGCACTGCAAAACAAAACAAAACAAAACAAAATAATAATAATAATTAAAAATAAATAAAGGAGTAGAACGTAGCATTAATTAAATCACTACCAGACCAGGAAGCATCAGGGACATGTCTGTTGTGATTCATACTAATCACAGAAACACTAGTAGTAAACAAGAATTCAAATCCCCAGGAAGAGGGAACACATCTGCTTTGGAGATAGATGTCAAACACTGGTGACACAAAGGCCTAACTCAGCCTGCTGAGGTGTTTTATTTGTGTCATAGCATTTAAAAACCATTAAAAAAGATAAGTTGCCAATATTAAAAAATGTGAGATTCCACCTTTTTAAAAATTCTAGATTTCTGGGCACATGGGAAAAACAGAAGATTGGTAATCCTATACCCATATTCTCATGAAAAACATTGGCTATAGGCCGGCCATGGTGGCATACGCTTGTAATCCCAGTACTTGGGAGGCTGAGACAGGAGGATCGCAGGTTCACAGCCAGCCACAGCTACTTAGTGAGGCCCTGTTTCAAAATAAAGAATAAAAAATAGGGCTGGGAGTGTAGCTTGGAGGTAGAATGCCCCTGGGTTCAATCCCCAGTACCGCAAAACAAACATACACTGGCTATAGCTGAGGAAGTGCTGCCCTGTCTGAGCTGGAGCACGTACTCATGAGTTGACTACAGTCCCCACCACTCTCCTGCTTCCTTGATGCTGACCTTGGGTTCACTCATTTACATTCCTGCCCAAGGCCCACAGGCACTTGGAGATGAAAAAGACCTCTGATGTAGGGGCAGAAGAAAAGGAGCTGCTATCCTTGGCTCTCATTCAGCACTGATTCTATTAGTGAATGATTCCACAGTGATGCAAAGATCCGAAGGTTGCTTCATATTTTGAAGATCAACATGTGTATGGTCTTTTTTATTCTTAATTTTTAAGTTGCCTTCTTTAATATTCAGATTCTTCCTAGGCTCAGTATCTCAAGACTTAGTAAACATATCTACTTTTTTCTATAAATTTTGTAGAGTTGGGTCCTACCTCCTATTGCCAGCTCAGTCCTCTTTAAAAATAAACAAATGTACAAACAAAAAACTCTCTCGTGTTGTGACGACACCACTTAGCTCCTGGCTATTTCCTAATTCATCACACCTTCTACAGCATGTAGCAAGATAAGCATCGACTACAGAAGGTTTTTCTAAAGGGCACAAGGAATGGAGGGAGACGCTCACCTGGGCTCCTAGTGTGAGGACAACTTTCACATGAAGGTGGGAACTAGCATATGAGGATATTTGTGCACCCCTACCTAATGCTTCAATTCTCCAAGATGTTCACTATAAGATATTTATGACACAGGGGTTGTTGTCAGATAGATGTAACTAAAAAGTATATGATCAAATAGTAAGGAGCACTTGACTCTTTAAGGCTAAGATGGTGCTTTCTCTTTTACTCCCTGATATTGCCCTCATGAATACAACTACATGTCAGGCTAACATCTTCCAGAAAGAGCGTCAGCAACATTTAACCGCTGTCCATTGCCAGATACATTCTACCAAGAAGAGCTAAGTTGTTACTGTCTTTATTGTGGTATTTGGCAGGCTGTCATTCCTAACCGCCAGCTGAAAGGTAAGTGTGATCTATGGGTAGCACAGATAACTCTTCAAGGGGCCATGTGAAATAAAAGGAACAGAGCCATATTTCAAGTCATACTGTAATTTGAACATCACAACTTGATCTGAATCCACATGCAATATTTTCCTAGAAAACAAGACAGCTGTCTTTATACTATATCTAATTCTTGATTGATCTGCAAGTCATTTGGCTTGTAATACCACCCAAGAAGCAGGATTTGCTTTTCTTTCAGTTGTCTGGTTTTGAAGAAATCTTGGTTTCTCTAAAGATATGATGTGAACATTTCTCTTCCAGCCTGGCCCTCACCATTCTACAGGGGAAACAAAATGGTCTCCAACTTCCCACTTTTTTTCTCTGTTCTTTCAGCGTATCCCAGATGACAGCATAGAGAGGCGGCTGGACAAATCGGTACATTTTCATGACATCTGCAGTAGGCACAGCGCAAATGCATCAGGGACATGGGGATTTGTTTAAGGCTTCTTGTTATTCTCTGTTATAGTTCTGTGAAAAGGCCTTTTCAATGCAATACCCATTAAACTACCAAAGTCATTCTTCACTGACATAGAAAAATCTGTCCTTAAATTCATTTGGAACAACAAAAAACCCAAAATAGCCAAAGTAGTTCTCAGCAACAAGAACCATGCAGGAGGCATCACAATACCTGACTTCATACTATACTAAAAAGCCATAGTAATAAAAACAGCATGGTATTGGCACAAAAGCAGACACATAGACCAATGGAGCAGAATAGAAGACTCCGAAACAAATCCACATACTTACAGCCAACTGATTTTTGACAAAGGGGCTAAAAACATCCACTGGAGAAAAGATAGCCTCTTCAACAAATGGTGCTGACAAAACTGGCTAACCATATGCAGAAAAATAGAAATAAACCCCACCTTCTCACCTTGTACAAGAGTCAACGCAAGATGGATCAAAGACCTAGAAATCAGACCAGAAACCTTGCAGCTACTTGAAGAGGGCATAGGTCCAACACTTCAACACATAGGCACAGGTAAAGACTTCTTCAACAAGACCCCAAAGGCACAGGAAATTAAAATGAGGATCAATACATGGGATTGCATTAAACTGAAGAGCTTTTGTGCAACAAAGGAAACTGTCAAGATCCTCAATAGAGAGCCAACAGAATGGGAGAAGATTTTTGCCAGCTACGCCTCTGATAGGGGACTAATATCTAGAATGTACAGAGAACTTAAAAAAATCACCACTAAAAAAAAAATAACCCAATCAAAAAATGGGCAAGTGAACTAAATAGACACTTCACAGAAGAAGAAATACAAATGGCCAATACATGTATGAAAAAATGGTCAACATCATTAGCAGTCAAAGAGATGCAAATCAAAACTACCCTGAGATATCACCTAACCCCAATAAGAATGGCAATCATTAAAAACCCAAATAACAACAAATGCTGACGAGGATGTGGAGAAGTAGAAACTCTAATACACTGCTGGTGGGATTGCAAATTAGTGCAACCACTTTGGAAAACAGTGTGGAGGATCCTCAGAAGAATGGGAATGAACCTACCGTATGACCCAGCAATACCACTTCTAGGCATCTACCCAAAAGAACTGAAACCAAACTACCAGACTAATGCATGTGTATCTATGTTTATAGCTGCACAATTCACAACTGCCAAACTTTGGAACCAGCCAAGGTGTCCATCAACAGATGAATGGATTATAAGACTATGGGATATTTACACAATGGAATTTTACGCAGCCATAAAGAAGAACAAAATTACATCATTTGCAGGGAAATGAAAGAATTAGAGAACATTATGCTAAGTGAGATTAGTCAGTCACAAAGAGTGAAAAGTCGGATGTTCGCCCTAATATGTGGAAGCTAGATAGAAGGAGACTTAGAAGGGACTCCAAACAAAGAAGAAGAAAACTTTAGATGAACAAAGAAGATGACCTAACTGAGGGAGTTGGGAGGGGGGGTGGAGGGAAACACACTAAAGCGCATGATGTATATATACAAACTTATAAGACTCAATCACTATGCAGAGCACTAAAGGGAGGGAAGGGGGAG